>LUCW03000067.1:0-19282 GCA_001586965.3 Sphaeroforma sirkka | reverse complement strand
TATTTGTTTATATCCCTAAAACCCTAAAACCCTAGAATCGCTAGTAAAATCGTCAGACATAATACGGGTCGCAGGCGAGAGCGTCAGATTTAAGACGAGTCGCAGGCGAGAGCGGCAGGTTTAGCAGTCGCAGACGAGAGTCTCATACTTAGTGATCTCAGGCGAGAGCTTCAGTCTTATTGTCGCAGGCGAGAGCACCCGGTCGCAGGCGTAGTGGTCGCAGGCGTAGTGGTCGCAGTCTTAACAAACTTCAAAAAACATCTATGGTGCGTTAACTGCGCTTAGGCGGTTCGGATATGCTACTTTGTTTTAGGCTTCCCCTGGGGTTTTTTTTTTTGACTTTTGGTGCATTTGTCAATTAT
This sequence comes from Sphaeroforma sirkka, assembly GCA_001586965.3. Lineage (NCBI taxonomy): Eukaryota > Ichthyosporea > Ichthyophonida > Sphaeroforma > Sphaeroforma sirkka. Next base: position 18,920 of record LUCW03000067.1, on the reverse strand, counting down.
AAATCTGTAGTACATATTTGACATTTTCTGGCACCTGCGACAGCCTAAATTTGTACCTTGTGGTGTCATCAGTTTCGTAGACAGTAAAATTATATATTTTGCCGGCCCTATGTACAAACAAACACACTGTGAGTGTAGACATCAATTTAATGTAAAAACAAGCATTGTACTTGTATCTTGCTTACATAGCCCTATATACAGTTCGTTGGTTCTAGACTATCAGCACTATCAAAATACCTATCCGGAAAAAGGAAGAGTTCGCAAGCTTATACGGTGTGACCGTGAGTAAAATGATTTCTTTTGCAATCGACGGTGTCGAGGTTTCTGAGCTGACCGCTGATGTAGTCATGACTACTGTATATTTGCAATTGTCTTGTGGATGTTGTTGTATTGCAGACTAGTAGTATCATGGCGATTCATTATATAGATATCAGACTGGAGAAGTATATTTTCTAGACTTCTTGTCATTGTCCGATTCAGTTTCCAATGGATGTTTATTGGTTGTCGATCAGTTCGGCGGGATTTTCCTCCACACAATGGCGAGTGATTTACTGCCAATTTATGCTATAATGTGTATCGTATTGTGGTACAAGTCGGAGAAACCGTACTGTGTATATTGGTTTAGACCAAGGTCAGGGCCAGATATAAAATTTGTTATTCCTCTTCCCCCCCCCCAGAATTGGATTTTGGGGCCAAAATAGACCTTAAAACAAAGTAGCACATCGGAACCGCCTTAGTTAATCGATAGTAAACGACGAGTGCATATGTACTATACATACCTTGTTTTTTCTCTCTATATGTTGCCTTTTCTGTCTGTCACGCTCATAGTCCAATGAAATGGCTTAAGCCAAACATATACCAATCTGAAATTTTGTAAATTTTAGGATTGAAAGGCTTTTTTTGGTCTTTAATTGTCGCCAGTTTGCGGGCCCTCAGCCTCAGGCTTCAGCACGAGTCAGACTTCCGATATTTATATGTGCGCTTCATATATGCTGAAGTCATAGTTTTTAAAGCCGTTTTCCCGTTTTCAAGTATGAGTAAACTAGAACCCAATTCCAAAAACATATTTTATTTGGATATGTACTATAAGAACCAATTTTTTAAATAGCTTTTATATTTTAACAGTAGAGTATCTGTTCAACTAAAAACAAACCATTCCATTTTGTGGCAAAATATAGTTGGCGAGCTCTGCCAAATATAAGGCGGGCACGAAACCAGTTCTATATAACATTATTAACATATGAAAACGTAGTACGTTATTCATTAACGCAATGCATCGATTTGAATGCGTGTTGACGTAAATATTACGAATAGAAGTCTGGCTCGAACCTCAGCCCTCAGTAGGCCCACAGCCCTCAGCGGCTCAGCCTCTCGTCTCAGGCACTCAGCCGCCGCCAAGTCGGCTGGTCCTTTTCCTATTATAAAATGCGATTGTTTCAACCAAAAAAAAAGAAGAAAAATGTAGTATTTACTGTATAACTTTAATGCCCCTACTACTTAGATATATAAGGCAATAACAGGCTGCGATTTGTTACTTGTGCATACATCAGTATTCAGTAATATTCACATGGACGAATCGAATCTGAATTGCACAATCCACACATAAATATGCCAACAATTACAGGCCATGCTGAGCGTGTCTCGCGGTCCTCCATTGTCACCGGAGCGCCAATATGGCCGCAATCTGTGGATGAGGGAACGCATATGATGGCGTCTCCGCAGAGGACGTCCATTGGGTCATACACACGCACCAGTAGTGTTGGCGAGGGCTCGTCTTTGCTGCCCACGACGGAAACAGCCGACGGTGAGAAACCGCTCGGTGAAGTTGGATTTGGCGCTACAACTTTCAATAGCGTCAACACTATGCTGGTGGGTCATTTGTCTGCGCTGAGCTGGTATCACTGCACGCCGCGGCTGCTAGTATTGCACTTATTCCAGTTAATTAACCCGTTCACCGAAAGTGTCAGTTTTATCTTGCCAACTGTGCAATTCCGCTGCAAGTGAAATTTTTATCTGTGTTTCAAATCGAAGGAGTCAAATTTATGTGCACTATTTTATTGCTTCTCGATTTAGCGCCTCTTTTTGTGCAAGTGCCTATTGCAACCCCGCGTGAACGCAAATGCTCGACTTTCATCTTCATGATTGGTACACGCTCAGGTACAAAAAAACCTAATGGCAAGCCTTTGTATCAAATGCATTGAATTCAAAATACTTAGTTAGCGCGATTGTGATTATGTTTTTCTTCTACGTTGCTTATAGGGATCTGGGTGTCTCAGCTTGCCGTACGCGTACAAGATCAGCGGTTGGCTGTTCTGCAGTATTGTAATGGTTCTATTGCTGTTCGTCACACTTCACACGGGCAAGATCTTGCGGAAATGTCTAGATTTTTATCCCGGAATTCGGTCGTTTCCTGATATCGGAGAGGTAGCATTCGGCGTGAAGGGACGTTACTTTATATCGGTAATGTTCTACTTTGAGCTATTTACTGCCTCTGTGATGTACGTTATCTTGGCCGCGGACAATCTTCTAGTACTTTTTCCGGCTTGGGAGAAATGGCAGCTGATAGTTATTACGTGTTTAATCGTACTACCAACGGCCAGTACATCTAAATTAAGTATGTGGCGAGATTTCTGTTATACTTTCTTCGTACGCATACCTCTATCGGAATTCTCTTCGGGTTGTGCTTCCCAAGACATTAACATATCCGGGTGTTGTATTGTTTGTATATTGCTTATTTGGGTAGGACGCATACGTATGTTTTTGACACGATTGGTGAATTTTGTGCGTCCGCTTTAGCTTATTGATGCTCGTGATAATAGGCTGACTTGTCGCAGTTTGGTGAATTTACCGGTGCATGCACCTGTTTGATATTTTTTTCCTTAATTACTTATCATGCTAAAATGAACGTAAGTATTCCATTCACTTGAGTGTGACTCGTACTCTTCTTATATATATATATATATATATATATCATAGTATATGCACGTATGTATAAAAAGTATATATATATATATATATATTATAGTATATGCACGTATGTACAAGAGGTATATATTTATATACATATATTTACGTGTGTGTTTTAACATTGTATTTATCCGTATATATGTATACATACAGACATTTATATATATATATATATATATATATATATATGTGTGTGTGTATGTGTGTGTAAATATAAAAGGTGTATATGTTTTTACCTCATCGATAAGTATATAGATATGCGTATATGCAAGCACATGAACATATATCTATATCCATGTGTTTATGTATTTACACCTGTTCATATACAACACTGAGAGATATCTGCTGTTGATTAGAATCATGTAGTCATTAGAAGGCAGAGAGAGCTTATCCAAATTAGACCGTGTTGGATCGTATCGGCTACAGTTGGTGCGTGCATGTGATTTATGTGGAGTACAGCTTGTAAATCATTGTTAGTGCACAATTAACATCGATTGGTCAAATACTGTTCTTCGAAAGTCGTATTCATATGTATTCTTTCTTGAATAATTTATGTTAGTCATATTTGATTTCCCGTGTATCAGCATAAGCTCTAGATTGATCCGCTCATCCTGTGTCTGGTTTCAATTACATTAGTGAAGTACGTTGTGTGATTAGGAGAACATCTGGGCCAAATCAGTTCCAGAATGGTATAAAATAGCAGCTATCTGCACTATTTCTATACCCATGAGCGTACTTCTAGCCATTGCATGTATTATTAAGTACTTACAGGGTTGTTTTTCTTTGTACACCACACTATCATTCGAGCCTCTGTTTTCTCACACACGATCTCGCGATTGCATAAACTAAATGTAATGGGAAAGTATCAGTTGAAGCAGCGTGTAGGCTCAGCTAGCTCTATTGGACTAGTAATACAAATTGATCTCAACTCTTCCGTTTGGAAACACGTCAAGCCTGTACAATTACGAGTATTAATATTTGGTGCGGTATTTCATTTGTCATTCATAGTCGGTCAGTCCATGATTTTAAATTATATAATCATAAGATGTATATTCTGATCAAACCTCCATCTTGTGTACTCTGGGTTCTTTCAGGCATTCTTTCATACTTTTCCTTGGTCGGTATCACTGCGTCGCTGGTACTCACTTTGGTAGTGCTCGAATTTGGATTCACAACTACTGAGGCACCAGGTAGTGTCTGGGACCCCATGCCTACATCTATCATGCCACCAGATTACGATAAGTCGTTCGCCGTGTTTGGGCTGGTGATGGTTGGATTCGCAGGGTATGCATACAGTCAAACCTGTATTTTTCATCTAGATTGTTGACATTGAGCTTTAGTTCAAATATGACATCTGGAAGCTCTAAAATAGGAAGATTTGACAACGCCGTTGCTGAGTATTTGACTGACTGATTGATGGCTGTGTTGGCGTGCTCGTTAATATTTTTCTGTACACCCATTCTGGCCGGTACAGAAAATTTATTCTAATCTTCTGTTTGCTAATGGGATGAGAACGGTCGTCATCGTCGTCATTGTCGTCACGCATGGTTGTAATTCAAGTGTCATTGTTCACTACTGTCAGCCATACGCACAACACGACCGTGTACTCGTCTACACTAGTTGTAAATTAGCGATTCTGTATTCTTCTCATCTGCTATCGTTTCCTTTTGCCAGGCATGCGTGTCTCCCAAGTATCTATGAATCGATGTCCACTCCCCAGGACTACGATCGAATGTTGGATATCACGTGGGTTGTATTATCCACTGTATATTTGTCAGTTGCAGTTGTGGGATACCTCATGTACGGCAACGATACTGAAGACATGGTAAGCATCTTGTTATCCGCATATGGTTGTTGCTCGGCCAGATTTTTTTTTCGCGCGTACCTGGGCCAGATATTTTCTGTAAACTGTGTTTGTTGACATTCGATATTTGCTCTGCCGGTATAGATCACAAAGAACCTGGAGAAAGGCTGGGCCGCCACTATGACAGTTGTTTTAATTGTCATCAACCCGATGACAAAGTTTGGCCTGACAATTAATCCGATTGCTCTCGCGTCGGAAGAATTAACTGAGGAAAAATTATCGCCTGGGTATGTGATCACAATACATGTTGAATCGCTTATATTTGCACACTTTGGTTTGACGCCAGAGTGTACAACTGCTATTGCCATTGACGATGTCAATAATCCCAGGAGATAAGCACGTTTGCCCTTTTTTTTCGATTTGAACCTACGTGCTCGCCTATGGACAGGCAGTTGGTGGATCTTTTCGATCTGAGCGCGTGAAACGTATCACTTATTCACAAAAGAAAATCAGAAAGGGTACACAACCCCCAGAGTTGTTTCTGCAGCAAAAAATATTCTTGTCGTGTACTTCGTTGCTGTAGACTATGATGCTGACATTCAATTGTTTCTCCTTGTTATACACAGGCCACGTTTTATATTTGATATGCTCGTTCGCTGGGGCCTAACAGGTCTAGTCGCCATTACGTCAATTGTGGTGCCGAACTTTGCCACGGTCATAGGACTTATTGGCTCTGTTTTCTCATTTTCCGTGAGTGTACTCTTCCCTGTTGCCGCGTACCTTTCTCTTTACGGCGATGAATTGAGTTCTACCGAGATACTCATGAATCGTGTGATATTTGGTGCTTCTGCCATTATGGCTATTCTTGGAACTTACGGAACACTCTGTCTAGCCTAATTATCGCTCCCTATTAAAGCTTCAACTCAAAAGGTGTCGCTTTGTGACTATACCGATTTCATTCAACTGTCGAATGCGTTCATGGGAAGCTCGGACCTTCGAAGTTGCCATATCACTGTTGCTTTAATAGCGGTGGATACATTCAAGGGAGAAAATATACTTACCGGAGCTTGCAGAGCCATCGAAACCCGCTAATACGCTAATATCGTTGTCTATAGAAATGACAGTTAACCCGAAGAGGTCCTTATAACGTTTCATGAGAAGTTGACCAAGAAGTTAAGACAATTATTAACTTGTGCAATTTCAGGAATCTCGTTCGATATCAACATTAATTAATACTTTAGTTACCTATCTCGCGAATCAATTTGGATAGTGACTGGGCCGTCATTTATGAGAGCCACGTCCATCATTGCTCCGAACATGCCATCTTGAATTTTGGCCGGATCATAGAGCTGCTTCAATTCTTCGATCATGCTATGGTACAGCGGTTCCGCCCTGTGGATGTTTTGCATTAGACCAACCACAAAAATGGCATGCGAAACCACTGTTCAGTGTTCAGTATTACATCAAACAAAGTCATGGGTCACAAATCGCAACTATTATCAGAATAAAGTTCATATAATCGAACTTCTACACTCTAGTAAAGGATGAGACTTTCAAACTCTTGCTACACTTACAGGGCGCCTCCCATCGAGCTGGAAAAGTTCGGCGAGTTATGTCGTTTCACTCGTCCCCATAACGTAAACTGGCTAACACAGAGAATGCTATAGGCTTTGTCCTGCACGTTCTGTAGTGAGTATTTTCCAACAACAACAAAATGTATGAGCTTCGCAATTTATGGCATTTACGGCAATAATGACAAGTAAATATAACATGCAAAATTCGTGAATGTTGACACCGCGGAATCGAACCGAGAGGATAGTGTATTCACATTCATAGTTCACAATACAGACTTGTTGCAAGCTAAGGCGATGTACCTGTGACCACATTTTGCCTTCATCGTTCCTCCATAGACGAATATTCAAAATCTTCCTCAAGCTGGATGCGTGGAAGGTAGGTTAGCCAAATAGAACCAAGAAAACAATTGGCTGAACATGGCCTGGATTCGGCTGACGCAACTTTAGCCCAAGTAATGGTTTTATTTACACGACTTGCAGTTAGTGAGTAACAACTTGTCGTCGGTATTGTTTGTGTCGTTCCCCTATCAGTAATACACTATTGATAGCCAATGGTTGACGAAGATTTAGACGTAGAGTGAACTCACGTATTTTCGCTTGATATATTGAAACATTCAAGAAGCATACATACATGTAGTCGATGTCGTCCTTCGTATCATCCTTATGAATACCAATTAGAACAAGCATTCCACAGCCAATCTCGCCTGTTATCGTTCCTTGCACTATAGTGTGAGGTTCGGAGTGATGCAAGTTAATTTGCTTGATAGGTGGTGCATGTTAATTTGCTTGACAGGTGGTGCAAGTTAATTTGCTTGACAGAAAGCTCGCGCGCAAGTATTAGACTCTTTCCAAATCGACCATTCAGACCTGAAAAATAAATTCATGTTCTCAACGGCTTTTTTTTATCTGTGCGCGTAAGCACGTTGACGGTCAAGTGCGTCCAATAAAGGCTACGACGGCATAGTAACTACCATCGTTTTACTCTTTGTGTACAACCAGAGAATTTAGAATCGTATGTGCTTGTAAAGACGTAACTACTACACTCTACACATCAACGTTAAAGATTACCCGTAACGCTGGCTTGCTTTACTCGTTGTATTATTGCCCGCATCATGAACGGCCTTAACTATTATGTAGAAAGTATATGTTTTATTTACCCTTTGTAGTTTGTACTGTACTCTATTTATAAGTAGAGGGTCTATTTACAATTTTATATTAAGTGTTTCTATTTTTTTAAATGTATATACCGCCTACATTCTGATCATTTTGGACTATTTACAGACATGATTGTTGACACCTGACAGTTCGGTGTTCCGAACTTCGGTAGTATTTATATTTTAGATATGTAAAAGTGACGTCCGTGCTGTCAGCCTGCCAGTGCTACTGCAATAGGGATAATATTATTTATTTTAAAAATGACAAGTATGTATGTTACAATGTATGAACATATGGTATGGCTCTCATAGTCGCTGTAGTGGTTCAAGAAAGATTGATGGGAAGAAGTGGTCGGTAAATTCCCGTTGGAAGCTTGGGCCAAGTGAGTCGACAATGGAATATATGCGCTGAGTCAATTCGGGCCGGTGTTGACAAAACACTGTTACTTCCCACTCTCTTACGGAGTACCAGGAATCAACCTCGCCAGGCATATGGAATCCCTGGTTGCAGCATTGTCATTTGGTATCGCCTCTTTCCGCGCTTAGGGCTTCTACGGCTTCAGCTGACGACACCCCCGCAACCGACTGGTGATGTTCAAAACATTCATCCTATCCACGGCTACATATGGGCTGAACATTATTGCCTGAGCCCCGCCTATATGGAAGGATGCGTTTGATCCCCTGTTCGAGCGCTTTAACTCGGCACTCATCCAAGCAGCAGCCATCATCACGGGCACTAAATACCCTCGGTTTCCCAAGCATCAAACAAACTTACTTCACTTTTGCGGCCTGCTCCCCGCGTGACCATTCGCGGACTGCCTAGGAGGTTGACTGGGAATACATCTCGACTCAATGGCCAGCACAAATCCACTTACCCCTCTGACGCAACCCGCCTGAGCCCACGATAAACCTATACTCACCTGAAAACTGTACACAAAACCACGTGCGGTTGTACACCCAACCATGTAGCCCTTGTAAATTTCGATGGATATTTCTATGTTTTAAACTATGTTATATAAACTAAGATACAGTTTAAGTCAGTTAAGATTAAGCAGTGGTAGATTGTGTAAGAATGATCGGGACTGCCTCTGTAATCATAGCAGGTCCGCGAGTATCAAATCATATATAATACGTAAGTATATAAAAATAGGATATTAGAATATTAATATCCACAGCGTCACACTTAAGGTAGAGTTTTTACTATGTGGTATTTAAATACTTGTGAACAATCTTATGTAACTTAAGATACTAAAAGATGGTAAACAATGGCTTTAATAAAATCCTGTAGAGTAAGGTCAATGGGAATGCCACGCCAATCTGGGACGGAACGTATTTGTTTTCTTCTATTTTTCTTAAGTGGCCAATTAAGCTGGAACCCTGGACAATGAGTACTTTCCTTAAAAGGATAAAATCCGTTTCATTGGAAGCGACTGACAAGGCGTAATAGTGCATAGCCAACACAACTGTCAAACGGGTTGACTGTTATTAATATCTAAGCGAAAACCTAAATAAATGAAACCGATGACGGTCCGAGAAGCGAAGGCATAATAGACAAGGGTGCCTACCCGTCTAGCCTCACTTTTTGACTAGTAGATTTAAAGATATTAAGACCTGAGTTGTAAGCTAACTTAATTATTTTGTTTACAAGCGCACTTTGATATATTAAAATACATAGCACACTTATTACTAGACATCGACAACTATAGTAAAGTACTACATCGGTTTACACCTCTTGGTAAGAGCCTTAATATCCTCGATCACACAGAACGTACCTCTAGCTGTTCTTTATTAAATAATTTTCACTAGAAGTATTCTGGTCATGACCACATACCTAATTTGTAGATAGACACACGTAATTCTAGTTAATATATTACCTAATATAAATAAAGTTCTATCTGAAGAAAAGTTAAAAAGGAAAAAGACATTGGATTTTGGAGATTGGCGGGAAGACCAAAACCTGTAAGTAGTAGCTCAGAGATTATAAAATTTAGTTTAAAAATCCTACATCTACTATCGTCTCAAATAGGTCCAAGTAAATGAGTCATACTAAATACTCAGGCTATTGGAGCCATCAAAGTGAATTTAGAATACATTGGAAATATTGGAAAAAGAATTTGTATTAAACTATTTTAAATACAATAAAAAACCAATATGCTATCTCATTTGATCTTGATATTTTAGACTGACCTGAGGCCGTATTTCTTTACCCTCCGCCAACGCTGTGACGACATCAGGAAGAACTCAACCAAATGTTGGTCCAACAAGGAGATCGCGGCAATGGCCCGGCGTCAATACTACTACCAACTGGTTATGGGTAAACCGCCAATCTCAAACCGAAACACAGTCAGACACGACAGCTTCAATTGCTGCTTCGAGTCTACACCAATCCGGCTCTGTGCTATGATTGTAATGAATACGTACATGTTTACATTGCTCGACTACCGACCGCGCCGACGGCAGTCTCTGCCCTGTCTGTCCCGGTAGCCACAAGTTCACTACCAGCCACTTTACCTGCATCCAGCAGCTGATTTGACGCATCCTGGGAGGCCCAAAACTGCCGCCCATTGGTCCTGACCTCTTTCAGCAATTGCAGGAGTGCCACGACTTCCACGGTATCTGGACCCTCCACGAACACCTTGGATCTTTTCTCCAGCATGTTGAAGAACCACCATGTCCGGCGTTCGGTAGAGCGCTCCTCTACAGCCTTCAGGAGGAGAATGTGGATCCCGTCGGGGCCAGGTCCCTTATTGGATAGCGTAGTATTGCATTCATTATATCGTCGGGGCGTATGGTAGAAGTGACATCAGAAAAGGGTTCGGTATCCGGTGGAACCACGTATGTAAACTTCGATGGAAAATTACTAGGTTTCAAACTATATTAAACTAAAATACAATTTAGTCAGTTAGGATTTAGCAGTGGTAGCTTGTGTAAGAACGATTGGGACTGCCTCTTGTTAAGAGCCTAAATATCCTCGATCACACAGGGCGTACCTCTAGCTGTTCTTTATTGAATAATTTTCACTAGAAGTACTAAGTGTTCATGACCACTTGCCTAATTTGTAAATAGACATAATGTAAACTTCGATGGAAATTACTAGGTTTCAAACTATATTAAACTAGAATACAATTTAGTCAGTTAGGATTTAGCAGTGGTAGCTTGTGTAAGAATGATCGGGACTGCCTCTTGTTAAGAGCCTAAATATCCTCGATCACACAGGGCGTACCTCTAGCTGTTCTTTATTGAATAATTTTCACTAGAAGTACTAAGTGTTCATGACCACTTGCCTAATTTGTAAATAGACATAATGTAAACTTCGATGGAAATTACTAGGTTTCAAACTATATTAAACTAAAATACAATTTAGTCAGTTAGGATTTAGCAGTGGTAGCTTGTGTAAGAATGATCGGGGCTGCCTCTTGTTAAGAGCCTAAATATCCTCGACCACACAGGGCGTACCTCTAGCTGTTCTTTATTGAATAATTTTCACTAGAAGTACTAAGTGTTCATAACCACTTGCCTAATTTGTAAATAGACATAATAACGTAAGTCACGTTAATACATTAGCTGATATAAATAAAGTTCCATCTGAAGAAAAGTTAAAAAAAAAAAAAAGACTTATTGGATTTTGGAGATTGGCGGGAGGACCAAAATCTATAAGTAGTAGTTCGGAGATTATAAAATTTAGTTTATAATATCCTACATCTACTAATGTCTCAAATAGGTCCAAGTAGATGAGTCATACCAAATACTTAGGCTATTGGAGCCATCAAAGTGAATTTAGAACACTTTGGAAATATTGGAAAAAGAGCTTGTACTAAATTATTTAAAATACAAATAAAAACCAATGTATTATCTCAATTGATCTTGATATTTTAGACTGACCGGAGGCCGTATTTCTACATAGCCCCCAGTAGCTTTTAGAACTACGAACGTACGTTAAGATACGATCTAGTTGGTAAAGCGAAAACCAAAGTAAAAGCAGTTTCGGTCATGACTTATCGAGTAAGTATGTGCCTATATGTACGAGTTCAAGACTCATGTTGTACTCTATGTCGTTTAGTATTTGGTCCAGTAACCATTTCCGATGTAGGCGCCTTACGTTTACTATTTGGTAAAATAATAGCGAAAGGCTGTTCTTCATTAGCAAGTAAGTTTGAACAATTTTCTGCACTGTTGGTAAGCAGATCAGAAAGTTTAGTCGCGTAGGAAGTAGGTGGCAAATAGGAATTTCAGATCCGTCAGGGTTTGTAGTCACCTGAGGAAACCCTTTTCGTTTATCTCGTGTGTTCTTATGTAGACGCTTATTCCATTTCTTATTAAAGATACGAAGAAAGTCGCGAGATTCACGAAATGCATCGGAGGTTAGCCAAGCTACTGTCCCATCCATGAAACGGGTCTTGTAGTAAGTGTAACCGTCTTCGGATGTTTTGTCAATTATATCTTTGACTTGTGACTCCATAACTGGTATATCAGAATCAAATGAGCGAGCGAATGAGAGTTCGGAGGTAGGGATACGGTGAGTGCCTAGATTGGTTGCGCTAGTACCATCAATGTTATTCACTTCGTAAGTATCACGCTTCTCTCATCATGGTAGGAAATAACAAAAGGTCCTATCGTCTTAGAAGAGAGTTCGGTAACGTTGGCGTTTCGATTTATAATGTTAACGTAATCGCCGACTTTGAACTGAACAATGTTCTTAGTGTTATTCCATCGGTCATACGCTTTAAGTAGGACGCGATTCTTGTGCTCGAGTAAACAGGGGGGTAAACAACGTTCTGCATATGCTCGATCTTTTGTAGCCACGGGGTAGCGTGTTTCTCGGGCGCAGTTTTATCAAACATTGCTTGTAATTCACTATAGCGGCCAAAGAAATAATGAAACGGGAGTGTTCCAGTTTGAGGATTCATGCAGTTATTCATTTGAGTCTGAACCCATTTCAAATGATAAGGCCACATATCCTCAACGTCGTCTAGTGCGGTACGCAAGAGTTTCTTAAGTTCTCTATGACGTGTCTCATTTGCACCCTGCGTTTGAGGTTTGTAAGGAACACCACGCCTATGGGTCATGCCTGATACGAGTATAAGTGCCTCCATTACGTCGGTACAAAACTCACTACCGTTATCAGAACATAGTACTCGGGGAAACCGAAGTCATTAAAGACGTGATAGCATAATTCTGCCACTGTTTGTGGACGTTTGTTCGGTATTGCATAAAGCAAGTTATAGCCCGAAGCCACACATAAGAAATGACAGATATATACATCGCCAGTATGCTTGGATCACGGGAGTTTAACCAAATCGACTATGACTCGGCGCATCGGTTGGTCTTCTGTCACACTTTTAGGGGTGCCCAACCGTATCGCTTGATCTGGTTCTTTTCACAATCAGTACAGCGTCGGTATACTTCACGTATGGTTTCTTTCAGCGCCGGGTGATCAAGCCCTGCACGAATAGCCATTTTATAAGTATGCTTATATGCTCGATGCGTTAAATTATGTATAATTTTAACTCTACTTTCGAGCTCCTCTAAGTCAGTCAGATTCTGCGTAACGCTGGCTGGATGAACCATAGTCCTGTTGGAAAGGGCAACCTCAGTATCAGGAGGGTAGACTCCTGAGATACATAATTGACAACATTAGATTGTTGAAGTATCTTCTTCAGTTGTTTCGCAACTCCTGGCTGTTCTTTAAGCAGCGCTTTAAGTAGTTGAGTGCGAGCTTCAGGTTCTCTTAGAGTTTTGAGTCTTTGATCCATGGCCTTAGCTAGTTCCATGTTTTTTTACGATCTAATGCCGTTTCAATCGGCATTACCTCGACTGCAATCTTGTTGGGTGCATGTGTTGTACGAGTCTTGAGCTTTTGTTCAAACTCTTTAGACTCCTCTAGTTTAGCTAAGAATTCGGTTGAGGGTTTCCACATAGTGGTACCTGCAGGACCGATGCGACAAACAATGGCGTGTTTCCAAGGTGTCTTCGTAATAGAATAGGATCCCTGATACAAGAACGTGTCGGTTTCACGGTCGACATAAATAGGTTCGTCTTGAATCATATTAAGTAAATCACGTATCCATGGGTCGGAGTTACGTAAGGGACAACACAGCGTAATGGTAGATTTAGTAATATTAACATAATTTAACAACTGTGCGATAAGTTGACAAGGTGGGTTAGCCCACGCATTATGCTTTGATAAGTCAAGCTGAAATGCATCACCTTTAGGATGAGTCAACGACCTATATTCAGAAACCTGTTTGTTATGTTCTGCGGCGAACATATCAACAGTAAATGGACCCCATCGTGATTGAGCGAGGTTAAACCATTTCTTATTTAGCATCCAATCGGTTGCTAGTATCTCCTTGACTGTTTTCTGGTAGTCGGGCACAAGTCGAGAGAGCATGTCAGGAAGATGGTTATGTATTCCTGGTATGTGTGATATATTAAAAGCGAACTTGGCAATAATGTCATGCCAGCGGCTCACCAACTGTGAATCAGGGTTCATATCTTTTAAGTATGTTAAAGACTTTTGATCACAGGCGACAGTAAAGTAACTTCCATAAAGGTAGTCTTTAAACTGTCTTAGCGCAGTAACTATAGCAAGGAGCTCTTGTTTAACGGTAGGGTAATTCCGTTGACTCTTATTGTAACTCTTGCCAAAGAATTGTATGTAGCGCGGTTTACCATTTATCGTTTGGTAAAGCACTCCACCTACCGCTCGATCTGAAGCGTCGGTTGCTACTTGGAATGGGACACCATCCACAGGGTACTGCATGATGGGTGCGTCCATTACTTTACTTTTGACTAGTTTAAATGCATCATCACATTCTTTAGTCCAAAGCTTTCCCAAAGGTCCTTTGTGCAGCCGTAGGTGACTGAAAGGCTTTAAGTAATGAGAAAGATGCGGTACCGAATCCGAGAAGAAGTTAACAAACCCACACACAGAGTTCACATCTCTTCCAGTAATTGGTGTTGATAAATCCAACAGAAACTGTTTCTTGCCAGGATCAATTTCTACCCCTGCTGCAGATACTTTGTAGCCAAGTAAGTGTATAGTATCTTTAGCAAAAGAACACTTGTCTTCGTTAATCTTAAGTTTAGCATGATTAAGTCGCTTTAAGACTTCTTTAACGAGTTTAGCATGTTCATGTGCTGTCTTTGTAAAGATAACTATATCATCTAAATAGACTGATTCGTTATACGACAGGTCCGCAAATAGTTCCATCATAACTTGTTGGAAGAAAGAAGGTAACATGTGTAAGCCTTCAGGTGCACCTTTAAACTGGTACTTCTTACCTTGCCAAGTAAAGGAAAAGTATTTCGTATGAGGCTCATATATCTGTAGTTGATGGAATGCAGCTTTTAAGTCTATCTTGGAAAAGATAGTCGCACCCTCCATTTTGCGTAGTATCTCGCTTATCTTAGGTAAGGGAAAACTATGTTGCGGAATTAGTTTGTTGATTGGCGACAGGTCTAGTACTACTCTTGTTTTACTAAACGTTCCATCAGATTTATATTGATCGACCGCTAAGAGAGCTAAGTTAACTGGGGTTGCATCATAATTGATTTCAATTAGACCCTGTTTTAACCAATCTTCGATTTGGGTTTTGACTACGTCTTTGTGTCTCCAACTCACGTAGTTATGTGAAGGACACTTTAACTTAGAGAAGTCGACGTTTGTTAAGTCAAGTCTAACGTACCCATTAGAGAACTTAAACATACACCAGTCAGTTATTGCAATCTTCCTGTTTTGTATAATTAAGTCCATAATTATATCGGTGAAGTGCGGAATCATATCCTTTGCTTCACCTTCCGGAGGTTTAGGTATCTTTAACATATTATCATCTGACTGATCTTTATTCGGGTCTAGCCCATTAGGCAGACCAGTGAGTGTTATACCTAAACTGAGAAGATCAGTCATACCTATAATTAAATCGTATTTCTGAGACATGTCAGTAACGATTAGGTGAGTCTTCACTTCTCTTCTATCTGACAGCATTATGTGTGCATAGTCAATGGCTTGTTCGCAAGTAGTAACTTTGCCATTTCCCAAGATTAAATCAGTTGTTTCGTTATGGACAGCCATATCTGTAGCGTAGGCTACTCGGCATGAGATAGCAGAGACTTCAGCCCCTGGATCAAATAGTGCCATAACCTTTTCTCCATTTACGAAAACTGTTTGAAAGATACGTTCATCTCCTTTGGTATAGATTTTTTATTGAACATTTTCTCATAATCTTGCTCTAGTGCGCACATATGGTACTGTCAGTGCTTAACTTGGACGTCGGGTAAGTCCTTGCAATCCTCTTTGTGCCAACCGTTAGTACCCTTGCAAGTAGCACACTCTTTCATATAGTGTCCAAAATCTGGCTTGCCTGGTGCACACTTAACAGGGTCGTGTCTACCATTCCACTTGCCATTACGTTTTGTGAGGTTGTAACCACACTTCTTGCAAGGCGCTCTCACCTTCTTATCACCTTTCGGTTCGGTAGAAGTAGAGCCAGTACCCCCCTCCAGTAGTAGTGCGAGGTTTCTTAGTACTACGCGCAGTATTAGTCTCTACTGCGTTTCGCTTAGTGGGCTGGGTGTAGCTCGTGGTACTAAGTACTCTAGTAGAGGAATTGGTATGCTTGTGTACTATCTTCTCAAAGACAGACCAAGGCATAGATCGCAAATCACCATAGGCGATGATGTCATCATTGACTTTCTTAAAGAGGTTAGCTCCCAGAGTCTCCATCATCTGACAAATTAATAAATATTCGCCAGTATAGGTACGACCACCCATCCGAGTATTCATATGTGTCATATGAGCTAGAGCACCTCGAATAGTGGTATCGTTCGCAAAAGAACTTGCGAGACTCTAGAAGTTCACGGTCACGTGCATCTTCAAAAAAAAGGTGTTAAGTATATTATCACGCAACTGGTGCCAGGGTAGGGCTTTCCAGTTGGGCTCATGAGCCTTCAAGATAGTTCGCCATTCACCTGGCTCACAGAAATGAATAAAGGCATTCATCATCTGCTTATCCTTAAGGCTGGCAGACTCCTTAAGTTGGTCGAAGGCCTTCAGTGTCTCCACTGTACTCTCATTAGTAGAGAAATCGACCTCAGCCTGCGCGTTACCTAGCTGCTTTATAAAGCTTGGTTCTAAGTGTTCACGAGGCTCATGCTCAGTGCTACGGGCTGCTAGTGCCAAGATGGTGTCTATTTCCTTTCTCTTGTTATCGATTAGATAGCGAATGTTATCCGCTTTCCTATCGTCAAGGTCAGAGTCATTCAATAGACGGTCCTCAAGGACTTGCATACCAGAGCGCAATAGCCTGAGACGAGTATGTCTGGTTCTCACTTCCTCATCCTCAGGATTAGAGCGGGAACTCTCTAACGAGGTACTGGTGTAGCGATTGCCAAAATCGTGATTACCAGGGTTAGTTGGCAAATGAGGGTCGATATTACGAGGATGGTAAGCCTCATCGAGTTCCATACGATCATATCCTCTGACAGGGTTAGGTTTGTCAAGAGGATGGTCGATGGTAGCATCAGAGCTATAGAGATTAAATTTTGAAATATTATCTCTCTCACCAGTGGTAATTGGCTTAGTGGTAAACATACTGGCTGGTAAACCAGTAGGTCTCGGGTTCGAAACCCGGCCCCAATTTTTCTTCTTCTTCGGTATAATAAGAATATCAGCCAAGTGGGACACGATAGAGGGGTCCACAAC
The DNA here is from genome assembly GCA_001586965.3 of Sphaeroforma sirkka. NCBI lineage: Eukaryota > Ichthyosporea > Ichthyophonida > Sphaeroforma > Sphaeroforma sirkka. The sequence goes on along the minus strand of LUCW03000067.1, from coordinate 1,718 downwards.
TGCTGCTGCCGCTAGCTCCTTCAAGAGCGCTTCAGTGCGGTTCAATTGGCGTCGAGATTGAGAGGATCCAACCACTCGTTGTCGAGTTATGGCGTCCTCAGCTTCGGCCCCAAGATTTGAGCTGAATGGAATGGCTTCTCCATCGATGGCAAAACCGAAATTTTCGGACAGGTCCAATACTTCCTTTTCACTCCGGATTTGTGCTGGAGTGTCCTTTGAACGTGGAGTTATAATGCCCCCCGACATTCGTAACCACGAATTTTCCAGCCTTTCGACGTTTATCCCCAATATTTGACGGCACGTGGTCAGGGGGCAAGCTGGGGTCCTGAACTTCACTCCTAGGTGATACACGGACGCTGGCGAGCCTTTCCGCGGTAGTAGATACCTCTTCTTCCAAGGCTTTAGGATCCGACGAGTCATCCTCAGAATAATCCTCTGTACCAACCGCAGAATTTGCTTCCCCAACAGTATCCTCGGCAGGCTCAACTCCAGACAGGCTAGGTGTTTCCACAGGGACCTCAGGAACCTCGGCAGGCTTAGCAGGCTTAGAGCCAGCGGCTCCCTTGCCTTTAGAAGTACCCTTAGCCATAGTATTTGCTGGATAGTAAATCGATGTCAGACAGTCTAGAAGCAGTACACTACTGTAACTACTATTTAACTGAAAAATATGTAAACTTCGATGGAAATTACTAGGTTTCAAACTATATTAAACTAAAATACAATTTAGTCAGTTAGGATTTAGCAGTGGTAGCTTGTGTAAGAATGATCGGGACTGCCTCTTGTTAAGAGCCTAAATATCCTCGATCACACAGGGCGTACCTCTAGCTGTTCTTTATTGAATAATTTTCACTAGAAGTACTAAGTGTTCATGACCACTTGCCTAATTTGTAAATAGACATAATAACGTAAGTCACGTTAATACATTAGCTGATATAAATAAAGTTCCATCTGAAGAAAAGTTAAAAAAAGAAAAAGACTTATTGGATTTTGGAGATTGGCGGGAGGACCAAAATCTATAAGTAGTAGTTCGGAGATTATAAAATTTAGTTTATAATATCCTACATCTACTAATGTCTCAAATAGGTCCAAGTAGATGAGTCATACCAAATACTCAGGCTATTGGAGCCATCAAAGTGAATTTAGAACACTTTGGAAATATTGGAAAAAAGAGCTTGTACTAAATTATTTAAAATACAAATAAAAACCAATGTATTATCTCAATTGATCTTGATATTTTAGACTGACCGGAGGCCGTATTTCTACACAAATCCTGAGTTTCAGGTTTCTGACCCAATTCCTGATATTGGAGTCATCAGGAATATGAAGGGGGGGGGGGGCAATTGGACAAATATCCAAGAGCCGCGTGTGAGAGAAACACTCAAGTGAAAATATGAGTCTAGTGAAATATCAGAATTGTAAAGTTCAGAATAAAGACTCAGGACGAATCTCTTCACCTAGGGCTTAACCTAGCTGAGAGATTCGTACTTGAGAAGAGGTCTATTGTTTCCTTTAGTCGTATCTTTATCAGTACTCTCAAACTCTACAGGTAGCTGAGAGGCTCACTGCTGCTATTGGGCGCCTGTGACCGCGGTCTTTTTTGCAGGCGGAGCAGGCGGGCGTGTGGAGCCAAATCGGAAAGTGTCGGGTGTGTCTTTATCTATAGGTGCCCGGTTTTGGGATTTAAGGTCCCGGAGTTCGGATTCAAGGTTGGTTGTTTT
>LUCW03000066.1:0-24912 GCA_001586965.3 Sphaeroforma sirkka | reverse complement strand
CCCCGCAACGATCTACGCTCCGAATATGCCGGTATACACAAGTGTGTATTCACATATCGCGTTACGTGCAGCCGGAACTCTCAGCAAAGACCTTTCACTGCGTTCTCACACGCCTATTTCGTCGAGTATATCACAGAAGTCTGATCGACTTACATCCCTTGTAGTACTCGTTACATACACATTGTGTGCGTTTTTATATGTCGATATTAATACTGTTTATGCCAACGTTACGTACGGTTATATCCACTTAACGATACATATTGCCATTGATACGCGAGACCCCATGTTCACATGGTTATATAATTTTCCCTTTTAGTAACTACAAATTTGAAGTTTTGACTGTCAGGCACCTTTCATGGCGCACTTTTTGTTGACATAGCACGAAAGCTACAATATGTCACGACGAAATGAGATATTGGTGTAGCAATTTTCCGATAGTATTGAGTACGCTAACAGTATCGCTCGTCTCTTGTTGGAAGCAGAAGTTTACATCGACTAGATGCCAACGATCCATACAACATAGTGGACAACAACAACATGACACTGAGCGAGCTCAAACTACAGGCGGTAGTTGGCCTAGCCAATTGTTCTATCGGTATGCGCGTGCAAGTGCATTTTTCTAAATAAGTCTCTATGCTTGATGATTGTGATGTGCATGTATTGGGAAATTTATTTGTATGTATAACTACGCTTTTTGTGTTTATTTAGTGATTATTGTACATTCATTGGTACGCGTTCTTGTATTATTCTACACAAATTGAGATTGCATAGGCAATGTAATTGTGCTCCAACTGAAGAAAATCTATGATGCTATACGAAAACACATGAAGCCTTCACATAAAAGTATTTCAACCTATCCATTTTATTTATGTACGCAATGTACATGTGACGAATTCATAGTGAATTGTATTATTTGTAGGCTCACCACGGTTGCCCCTTCTCTGTTAACCACCGTCTGCAGTTTTTTTTTCCGTCTGCCTCTGTCATGTCTTTTATTGCTTTTGTAATATATTATATCATTTGCATCTTCCGTATCATTCTGGGCTCACTGTATATGTTATACCTACGCTTAGTGATGTGAATATGACCTGATTGCAGATGAACTTTAAGGATAGTTACCTCATCATGACTTTAATGCACATATCCTCTACTTTCGAGACACATTGAATTGGCCTTTTAGCATGCTATAATATTTTTTTTTTTAGTTTCTCCGCAATTGTACTTCTCATATACTGCATCACAGACTTACTCTACGACTTGCCTGCATCAATATGGCCTCACCACATATGTACTCATTTCTTCAGAACAGCAACATAGGTCTATGTACTGAACAAAATACGTATGTTTTGGTTGTAAAAAAAAAGTCTTATTTAGATAAATTCAACACTACTTCGCTGTGCCAATATGATCTCTCACCTTCTGCCTCGTATACAACGACCATATATATATATACATATATATGTATATATATATATATATATATACATACATACACACACACACATATATATATATATATATACATATATATATATATATACTTCGGTACGAATTCACGTATATATATATATATATATGTGTGTGTGTGTGTGTATGCATGTATGTATGTATATATGTATGTATGAGTATATATATGTATAAAAATATATCTATATATATATATATATTTATATATATGAACACACGCAAATATATATATATACGTATTTATGAGTCCGTCGTTTGTTGATTCTATGTATCTACAAATAGCTATATGTCTACCTGTGTACCTTTCGTTACGCGTACTCGATTCTATTTGTTCAAGAAAGTTTGCTATTGCCTTTCTGCGATGTGCAGAATGTTATAGTTCATAGTTAACTACAGTCGTATTACTCGATGATACTTGAAATGATATTAACGCATATTGCTTGGCAATCACCGCATACAATCTACTTTAACATTGCGGCGCGAATTTATACTATTTTGTATCTTGGCTGTAGTGTGCCGACAGTCGAATGAGGCGCGTCGGCTGTACGCACACAGCGGCGCGTTGCATGCGTTGTGGTCGGCAGCGCTGTGGAAACCATCGGCAGCCATAGAGTTCTATATCACGTGTTCGCTTATCACACTCGCCCGTGCAAGGAAGCGCAAAACGCAAAGGACGACGTCCAAGACTGGGTAGGTTCCGAAGATATGTAGCGATGCGTGATATGATCTATAATCATACAGTATTTGTGTATATATATGAAATTCTGTTTTGCGGACTACCTTTTTTGAGTTTTAGGAACCGTATGCAACCAATGAGACTATATCGGAGGCTCATTCGCAACACTGGGTCGTGTGAACAGCCACTGACTATGTCTAAGATCGAGCATGTACATGCACGGGTTGGTGTGAATTATATGTGCGACTGGTATAGCTTTACTAAGTATACACATTTAGATATTCATTCGCTTTCATAACGGAATTCATGTATATGTTTACTTTGCCAGACGGTGTATGTCTTTTATTGCTACATTATCGGTGGTCTAATTATGCTTGTAGGCGCGGAATAATTGCTGTATGCCACACCGATCTGTCTTGGAGGGGAGTATAATATCTCACCGATTTGTTCCGTTTGCTTCGCCGTTTTCGATTTTCAACCGTGCCGTTTCCATTAGCACACAAAATGCTCTCATGTTTCTATGCCTGATTAAATCCGCTTATTTAAAACCCGACTTTTGTCATTATTTATTCATTGTGAAGCGTTGTGGCTACGAATATACTTGCTAAGATATGCGTGCCATCCTAGTCCTACATCACATGCAACTGATCTCGTACGATACACTTTTATGCTCCAAGTCCTTTAGCTGCAGACATAGATACTCTGCTATCTCATGTTTCATGTACTGATTTGTGATGTATTTAGTTGTATCTACGCCTTCACTTTACGATACATCGAATATCTGGCCGGATTCTGATTTTGTTAAGCTGCACTTGAACTTTAGTCACATCATTGGAAACTCCAGGCAGTCACCAGACCGCATTCCTTGAAAAGTTCTCCGTATACTATCTCTTGTATGCTTCCAGCAGACTGCCGTTGTAATTTTCTGTATATTCCTAAACACATACTTTCATATCGGTTTTTCTCCCACAGTGGTTTGTTCCCGCATTTGCCATCTGAGCTGAACAAAAAATCTGCTAGCCTCAGCAAATCCGGGAGTCCCGCGTGCATCAAAGACAAGAACGCGAAGCGTAACTATGGTAACGACTGGAAAAGCCTGTCCGTTCGGTCACCGGGATCTCGCGGCGACGTGCATGCGAGCGCTGAGGATGCTCCATCGATGTCTGCTACTTCCGAGGCTTCTAATATAGCTCTTAATACGAGTATGCCCACGCATAGTTCAAATGTAGAGATGTCAGTGAAACGGTCACAGACACGGAACGAATCGGCAAACATGAAGAAAGACACACAAACAAAAGAAAACGCATCAACACAAACACAGGCTCAGACACACACGGACACAGAAGACGGCATACACGTATCCGATGCAAACATACTGAGTGTGTCACAGAGCATCAAACGAGTGGGCAGTCAAGAGCCCTTATACACCTCCAATGCACAAATGAACAGCGCTGACGAGGAATTAGCACACGCTACATCTGAGCACGCACTCGCCAGCCTGTGCAAGGATAAGGGTACAGGCACACAAGCACATGGGGGCGATGTAGAGGAGGTGCACACGGGAGCAAGTTCTTACAACCACGAACGCATACAAGTACACATGCACAAACACATATGATGCGGGGGGATAGCCAATCTAGCTTGCCCGTCAACGGCGGATCGCAATCACTGCTATTGGGAGGAGACTCTGTTCAGATGGCTTCGTTGGAGAATGGGATCACAATTGCGCAGGTGAGAAATTAGTGGTTGAACGCGGTGTTTGATTCGGTCGTTATATATGATTAGATGTGTGTAAATACATTGATGCGTGCACATACATTTATATGGTGACTCCGAACTACAGGTAAGATTATATCGCATGCACTGCTGCTGGAGGGTGGCTCTTGAAATGACCATCGGTTTAGTATGGGCCTCTGTCGTTATGTGTATAGTTATGTATACATATATGGTGACTCCGAACTACAGGTAAGATTATATCGCATGCACTGCTGCTGGACGGTGGCTCTTGAAATGACCATCGGTTTAGTATGGGCCGCTGTCGTTATGTGTATAGTTATGTATACATATATGGTGACTCAGAACTACAGGTAAGATTATATCGCATGCACTGCTGCTGGACGGTGGCTCTTGAAATGACCATCGGTTTAGTATGGGCCTCTGTCGTTATGTGTATAGTTATGTATACATTCATTCATAGCTGAGGTGTGTAAATATGCCGTTACATGCGTGTAGATGTGTTTATATGTACTCTATACGGCCAGTCTAGGCTACCTGTAAGGGTGCGTGATAAGCACTACTACTGAGTGGAGATTTTGTTGGGGTGGCTTTGTTGGAGGATAGGATTAGTTATTGTGCAGGTGAGTGATTGGTGGATGAAGGGGTGTGTGGTTCTGTGGTTCCATGTGAGTAGTTTTGTATATACATCCTTATATGTGGTGTTTTGTGTGTATTGGTACGTGTAAAAAAAGTTAGTCCAAAATACTTGCAAAGGTGCGTCACAAGCGCTAGAGACATTCTCGAGGTATCTTCATTGGAGAATATATTTTACTGTCCAGTTGAGTGACTGCTGGTGGATTAACGTGATGTGTACTTCTGTCGCTGTGTGTGTGTGAATGTGTATGTATACTCATGTTTCGCGCCACCAATTTCGCTTTGCTCGTTGGTGGCGCGTGCCAGGCACTGTATTTGGGTAGTGATTATTTTGCGATTTTTAATTTTTTTTTGAAAATGGGCTCACTTATGGCGCATGCGAGTTTAGTGCGTGGACATATTCTTATATCCATATCGAAATACGAGCTGATGTGGATAGCGTGAGGATCGATTTCATAGGGAACTGAATGTACTGTTAATCGCACTCTGGTACAGAGTAAGGTGTATGTTTAGTCTAGATTCCGGTCACTTTGGCAAACAGTTTACGTTGAATGAGTATAGTCCTTCATCTTTCATCGTCTCGACAGTACCCGTGCCTTTTATTGTGCCACATTCTATTAGTGTATACATACACAGAAGCAAGTATAGATCACTGAAACACTATCACAGTATAACATGCAGTATGCTGTTGTGATACTGTATATAAAAATCTGCATGCCTACCTGGTAGACATTCGTTCTCGCGGTATAGTACATTTTTTAGTTGGTTGATCAGAGTGTGGCATACTGCTCTGTTCGTACCCAATTCAGCTTTGACAAAGTCCGTCTACTGTGCGCCGTAAAAATTCTGTTTCCAGGCACTTTCTCATATGTATTTTATTTCTGTACGGTAGTGTTCTATGGTGGTTGCCTGAACCGTCAGCTGAGATATTTTAGCTATGCTTTGTGGGACCTATCAATTTATAGAAAAAGAATGCAAGTATTGTTTTTCATGACCGAATGAATCTTTCATAACTGCATATCATCATACATTTTCTACTGCCAATCTTGGCACACAGGAAGTTTTTGATGTTGCTTGCCCGAATCTTATCCTGCTCGTTTTGTTGTTGTTTTTTTGTCATTGGCACAAGTACATCATCAGCCAGGATACCTATTGATTTGTTACACATTATGGAATGTTTATTTTGCCCTATGAATGTCCTTCAAAACTGATTTGTCATATGTGGGTAATGTCGCACTATCAATTTCTGATATCCAGAAGGATAGGAATGTAGATATGCTCACACGCCCGAATGATAAGGTGGAAACTAAGTCTAAGTCGACAAGCCCGAAAATAAGCTCTATGAAGCACACAAACAGCACCATCAATGACTCCGAAGAAATCAGTGTAGGGGATGTCACTACTGTGTACGAGCAGCATATGCAACTAAATCGACAAAGGGCAAAGGGAGGTATCAAGGGCACTTTGTTGCTGGGCGATGAAAAGGAGAAGCCGAAGTGGATGGAATTGAGCGAAATAGACAAGACAAATAATATGTTTTTGAGTGCTGATGGGCTGGAGGTGTGTGTGTAAGAGTGTATACATGAGAGTGTGCATGTACGCACGAGTGTATGCGTGTACTCAAGAGGCTTTGTGCTGGCGTGGCTGCGTGGAATGAGAAATCTAAAGCGATGAATGTGTGTATGTTTGTGTTAGCAGTATACTGTTTTAGTACATATGTGACTATTTGAAGCATGCGTCCCTCTTGAGCTACAGTTCGCAATCTTTTCAGATCAAATATCACAGTTCATACCGACCATGAATTCAAACACATACAAAAATCAGTTTCCATTTTCACCTTTCGCAGATTCGAAACGATAGTTGGACATTCGAGAGCATTCGAGCCACCATGTACATAGCTGGGTATGTTCTCTCTTCTACTTGCATATATATAATGTATATATATATATTTTATATATTTATATATATATATATATATATATATATATATATATATATATATATATATATATATATATATATATATATATATATATATATATATATATATATGTGTTGTATGTTGTATGTATGTATGTGTATGTATATTTTGTAAAATGTATATGTATATATATATATATATTTATATATAAATCACACATATATATATCACACATATATATATCATATATATATATATATATATATATATATATATATATATATATATATATATATATATATATATATATATATGCATGCATATATATATATATAAATATATATATATATATATATATATATATATATATATATATATATATATATATATATATATGGTTATATGAATATAAATAAAAATAAAAAATATAAATGTGAATATATATATATATATATATATATACTGCATATATGTCAAGCCTCCGTACTAATGAATTCGTCCACACATCTCATGATTTACGAACGCCCAGACGTTCACATTTCAGCATCCAACCATGGCTTGTGAATTAAATCCGATGTGTTTAAGCGCATTCTGAGCCATGTATTCACAGGTAGTTGACATATATTCACTCATTGTGTCTATAAATATACAATTGAGTCTTTTCTTTCTGTATGATCTTTGTCTTCATCTTAGGCGCGATGTGAGTAGCGACGAAGGCCCAGAAGAGCACGCTCCCATGCATAGTGTGGGTAAGTGGGGCTACGAGGTGCTTTTGAAAACTAACGGCATTCTACAGATTGGGTGGGCTGCGGATGTATGTGAATTTGAGGCTGATAAAGGAGGTATGATATTGCTGTGTGCGACTTGCATACGTACATGCGCTCTTGTTTGAGATTTTTACTTCATCTTTGGCTTTGATCGGTATATATGCATTTTGATGCTTGTGTGCCAATCACTATAAGCGTTTATCCTTCATGTGTGTATTTTTTAATGTGTGACTGAGCTTTCACGCCCTTCCTACATTGTGACTTCGGATACTTCTACTTTTCGACTGCGAACACGGGTTGGGGTCGTGCCAATCTCGCCGCCTGGCTCTCACGTAAACTAGGACCAAGTCTATCCTAACCTTTCTCATCAAATCCACTCCACTTCAATCCGTTCTATCATTCCTGCCTGTTTTCCCGCTGTCTTCCTTGGCGCTTCCTATTGTGTTCAGTGGGTGTGGGTGACACCAGACACTCATATGCATTCGACGGTTCTAGGCAGCGTGCGTGGCATGGTAACTTCAAAGATGTGCCGCAACCACATGTATGTCGTTCCCCATGCTTTATAGTTCTTTTTTGGTAGTTTCCTGATGATCTTAGCGAGGTGGATGCGTAAGTGAAAAGGATATGTGTACTACCAGGTATATCAACGGATAAATTGCACTCTGTGATTGTAGCAGTTATGTCCCTGTGATATTTGTAGCAGTTATGTCCCTGTGATATTTGTAGCAGTTATGTCCCTGTGATATCGTGTAGCGTTTATAACGATTTAATGGATGTCTTCGCCACAGTTGGTTCGGTTTCAGTGGCTTGTGGATATTTTTTGTACATGATGTCAGAAGCCATAAATACTTTATATGGTATACTAATTTATATGTCGCTGTGAAGAATGTGCTTTATATGGTATACTAATTTATATGTCGCTGTGAAGAATGTGCTTTACATGTATATTCGATTGTTTATTAAGCTGTATATTGCTGTCAAGCTTGTGATGTATAAGTATACTCCTTCGAATACGAAGCGATGTTAAATTAGGATTACAGTTTATTTGTGTATATCCCATTAAATTTGATCAATATGGCAATCATGATGTTTGTATGTATGTCGCCTTGTTTACTGTGTTAAATGTCGTTGTCAAGCATATGTTCCTGTCAAGAGAGTACGCCGGTGCCGAGTATAATTCAATATCGTGCATTTGGGGGTCTGTCTTCCTTAGAAAATTATCAATGGCAACTCTGTACCAATCTGATTTCCAGCTGGTTCTGAGATCTAAAGATTTTGTGTCATGTTATTTAAGTTTCTACATGTTACATCTGTTCGTCTTAGTGGGCTATCGGTGTCCAACTCTGCAACTTCTATCAATGTAGATCGCTTCCATGTAATAGTTGTTAAATAAGTGAAATTTGCACGACTCGGTTGGCAGTTTTCAGACACTAATTGGCAACAGAATGCTAGTGAGCGCAACTAAAACATCCACGTTATTCCAGTCCGTGGTTATACATATTCTTCGAAACATACCTCTGAAATGTGTGTGGTCTTTGTTTTTTAACACATCCTGTTGGTACAATCAAACACATTTGTTTTATTGGTGCATTGTATATTTGCATACACGCGTGTGAGCGATAGTGGACTAATCTATTGTGTATCACGTGGATATTGTCAGGAGCCATATGGGTTGGAATGGCGAGAAGGTGATGTGGTGACTGTGCTTATGGACATTGAAGAGGCCACCATTTCATATCTGCTCAATGGAGAAGACATGGTACGCACGTGTAACGCACGCGTAACGCGGGAATTGTGTGTTCGTTTGATTGTTATAGTGTGGGGTCGTGTTTGTGTGTATATACCGTTATTGTGCAAATATCTAAAAGAACACGATTGTTTTTTATGTGTATATGCCACCCCAGGTGTACGTGAGAGTAGATGATTTTTTATTCGTACTTCTTATATGGACTTTGCTGCGGTATAATTCTCACATTGCAGCTTATCTTAACTATCCTGTACCACAATGGTGTTGTGAATGCTTGATGTACAGACGATTAAACACGATTCTGTGCATGTACGGACCATGCACACAGCGTGTATATATAATAAATTTGTTACATCCCTAGTGTTGTACGTGTAGTCGACTATACTTGTATGCACAGGATGCGCATCTAAGTTCGGTCACATGGTTGGGTTGTGCCCATATTAATTATGCTTGTGGACAGGTGGTCTGTCACTCAGCTACACTTGAAGAAATTTCTCTACCTTCCTTTTTCTTTCACGACAAGTGAATCTCCAAGGTCTCAAACTATCTGCAATATGCGTAAGGACCAGATATTAACTAGATCTAATATTTTGGAAAGTGAAAATTTCAAACAACCATTCAACTTCTTACAAGCAACACTGAACGATTCTATCTGGCCTAAATATGTCACCTTCGCATCAAGCACTTTCATATGTCCTTATTTTTAATACGATGTGCTATATTTATATCAGATTTGCTATGCCGTACCCTTCTATGTGCTATAACCCCTTACGACATTCGAAAATCGTACACTTACAGTTCCTCTGGAACTTTGCACGCACAACCTTGTATCTAGCGCCCAATTGCATTGCCCAACTTGAAATTTATCAACAATGAATTTGTTCGTATTACATACCGTCTTTTATTCCGGCGTCAATTATTCTCATATTATTAATCTTGACTACTGTGATACTGTGGGGTTCTCGTTCTTCACTTGCAGTTGAAGATTGTACCAGCAATCAACTGTCACCTATATGCTATATATATGTCTGTCTGGTTTGAGCTACATCGTCTCTCCGCACGAAATTTTTTTTTATGTAAAGGTCTATAATTCAACACCAAAATTTCAAATAACGGGGTTGTTGATGCTGAGCTCCCGCAATGGCAACACTATGCTTGTACTTGCTAATTATGTACCTGAAAGTCCGCATATTTGCTAGCTTTATAACTCAACCGGTATAAATTGAAGAACTAAACTGTGTTTGCATCGCACTAGGGTGTCGCATTCAGAAGTGTCAACACTGAGGTAAGATGGTATCCAGCAATCTCCTTAGCAACAGGTCAACAGTGTGTGGCGAATTTCGGTACTACGCCATTCAGATACAAGCTGCCACCTGGCTACAAGAGCGTCTCGCGGATACAGGTATGAGTAGCTATAAATTCTCGTAGAAGATTTTTTCTTTTCTTCGGATTTATAGTTCCGTATATAGTGACCAATGGACGTGTGTATATGCCTAAACGTGGATTACATGGAAATGCCTTCACATGTTGCCTTTGCATCTTCCATGAAGCAATATAGTGTGTTCAATGCTTTGGTACATACGTATTGTAAAGTCCATACTAATGCATATGTCTTAATTGGTGCGTACATTTCAGCACGATGGACATGTGTGTGTTTGAAAATATACACAGGTGTGGTTATACTTCTCGTGTGTGTATATGCGTGTTCGTGCATACGTAATAACAAGGTTTGTATGTAGTGCTTATCGTAATATAATATGTGCTCACTTGAAGTTTTAAAATCCCGTTTAAATTGTGTATATGGTGGCCTGTACAATGCATTCGGTAGCCACTACATATATTTGACCAATGTTTATACATGGATTATGTCATAGTGAACTTTTCAGCTTTACTCTGATATAATGACACTCAAATCTTTCGAAAAGCATTAGTCGCGCGAGATTATTCACATATTATGCATGTTCTGTACTATATTACATATGTTTGCCAATTGATTGACTCTCGATGAGTCGTTTATCTCTTCGACTTTGGATTATATTCCAAATATAAACTCATTTTTTCTTTGGGGGTGGGGGAGTTATCATTTCAATTCGTTTATTCAAATTTCAATGTTTTTATTTGCGACCTACTGTCGTTCACTCAAACCCGGCAGCGTGCCGTAGAAATGGCCACGGATTCTGCTACAATGCCTCCAAAGTATGTCAGCATCACTGCTGCAAGTGTATACGAACAAGAAGTAGTGCAAGTTGGTTATCGGTCATAAGGGCTTTGGTTTCTGCAGCGCTTTCTGCTGAGGAAATATTGAACTACCCGATTTGTGAAGAGATTATATTAGCGTATCACACAGTCACCCCTAGAGATGCGACTTTCTATTGTCTAGTAGCTAGTCGTGATACATCTACGTTTTGGTATTCTTGATGAAGACAGATAATGCATTTGTTTATATGGCCTTACTTGCTTATCCATACTGAATGTATCAAAGTGCGTTCAGGTGCATGTACGGTATATATCCTGCAAATTAACGTGTTTATCCACATATATCTGGTTATAATCGAGTTTCAAGAAGTAAAACTTCTTGTCACAGGAAAATATATTCAGTCAGTTTTGTATACACGCGAGTTAATCTAAACATGCATTCATATACAGGTGCAAGCATGTATTATAGGACACAGAAAACTCTGGTTGGATACTGAAAATGTGTTGCTGTTGCTTCGTTCTACAAGCCGGAATGCTTTCGCATCCACGATACAATGATAGTATAGATGTTCCAGATTTCCAACACAAAACTATCAAAATCGCAAATCGGAGGTGCCACTCAAACATACGAAAACACATAGGTATTATATATTCATTTTTTTAATTATTCCTAGAAATATTTCTCTTCAATTTCATTTATACCATGACTGTTTTATCACAGTAAACGACTGACATCTCTGCGAGAAGAGCAGAAACGAGTTGCACCAGTACAGCCCCTGTTTTACTTCGAGGCCACGGTGGCTGCAGAGAGGCCCAGGTATTTAAGATCTTCTTTCGAATTATGAGATATGTGAACTGCCCTGGGCGGGAGGAGGGGGGGGGATTTCTTCTGTTTGAGACTTGTAAATTTGAAGATGCACCCTAACTGCAACCTGAGATATGTCTATTTGAATTTATTTTTGTATTCCCTATAGGTATACTTTTATCTACAAGAGACTTCTATATTAAATTTTTGTCTAAATTATGCTAGTCTGCAGAGGTCCACTATCTTGCTGGGATTATTAAGGCATGCTACTACTGAAGGAGTGCAACGGTGTGCATTCTGATCTGATAACGCCTTGTCGCAGTTCAACATTCCGGACGAAACCTATACAACGACTGTGCTATAACCATAGAAAACCCAGAATCAAATCGATATTTTATTGAATCATACAGTGCATTTAGAATAGGTACCCGCTCACTATTTTTCATACATAAAGTCTACCTCCATATGTCTCTCAGTACCAAGTGTACTTCATTGCAATTTATCTTCCAAAGTGGTATATGAGACTTCGCAGCCTTTCATCGCTTTGCAGTTTTTCATCACTACACACTGTACTACACATGTTAATCACCTTCACCCTCACCACCGCCCCCTGTTTATGTGCCATACCTTTGTATAGCCAAATTCTGTATTGCCCATATCAATACAAAATTATAGAAGATACCTTTGTATAGCCAAAATCTGTATTGCCCATACCAATGCAAAATTATAGTCTGTGTGTATCCACATCTTCTCTCATTTCACAATTTCACTTCACAGCCCGCTCGCCGTAGGACTGCACGCCTCAGACGGGTACACCTATCTAGTGAAGTTTCTGGGGGCGGGGCAGCTGATGTTTGTAAAGCAGTCGTACGTAATTCAGGGAGCCCACCAACAGGTCATCCGGACACACATATTCCCTGATCTGGAGTATGCCCCTTGCAAGTATGGTGTTTTGAATACCTATTTGTGAGTCGCTTGTGCATTCGTGACTTGTATATTTCTAGTTAACGATACTGAATATCTTGTAAGCATGTGCAGCGCGTCATTTACACTCTACAAGACATACAGAGTTTCGTACTATTGATGTTACATTATGTGCACATACCGCAAGGGTGGTGTGCTTCTCTTTTGCCTCTTGGATGTGGGATATGATACTTCATTTGCGTATATCAGGTTGTTTCGTGTTGCAAAGGCAAGTGTGGTGTGTATGTCAATTGTCTAAATTTCACTGGTCTATGTGTTTTTCGAGTGGCTAGTTTAATTTTGGGTGTCTATACCATCAGCAAGCAAGTGTGCTGCGTGTGTATATTCGCCATGCACGCCGTGTCCTATAGTCTATTTGTTCCCGTTGCCTTGTAAATTGTCAGTATGCCCCATGGAAATATTTGTTCGGATATTGTGTACGTTCTTCCGTGTGCTCTTTCACAGTCCGCTGCATCGCATCCGCTCCATCCAAGTTCGCTTGGCTGGTATATAAAAGTCCTATGATGTAGCAGTTTTTTTTTTATCATCTTGCCAAAAATTGGGTGCGTTTGTTTTTCACTTGTTACTTTAAGCAGTGATTGTTTTGGAGACTAGAACGCAAGACGCAAGTTTACAACACTCATAGAAGTGCTGACCCTGATGATGATTATATCGCCTGCCTTTCGGAGAACACTGTTCTTTGTTTCTCAAAGTGATTCATTTCGAATTATCATCCCGCTTCGATAGGCATCAGTGGTGACTTTTACTCGCTCTCAACTAACCTGTCGGCTGCTCTACATTCTATAGATACACGCCCGCTATGGCGATAGGATGTGGCGTTTCCAGAGAAGATCGTTCTATGTTCTTCACACTGGACGGTGTTTTCGTAGGTAGGTGCTAATACGTCCGCTAAACGGATAAAGATTGCTATCGTGCGTGTGTAGTTTATGATGAATCGTGCTTGCTATGGGCCAATGCATATGTAATTAAGCTTATCGTTACGCGTGTACAATGTATGGAGTACGTTGCTTGGGATAGAAGTAGTGGCTTAAAACCAATTCTTGACTTGCTGATATTCAATTAGCCATTCTGGATGTCAATTAATATCATTGTCGATGCTTATACGTGATGCCTTCTTGTATTGTAAAAGTCAGGATGACTACATACAATATATCGCATACTAAGCCAAGCCAACCGCTAGTCAATTGTGTCGAGAGAGAGAAAGCAGTCATAAGATACCATTGACTATAGACGTGAACACTGACAAGAATTAGTGTGTTTTGATCCCGAAAGCGGTGGACACATTGATGCATACTAATTTATCGATCGAAAATAAAGTACTTTCTCAGAACGACATAATCTGGTTTCGTTACAGGCTCACCATTTCCACCTGTCAAGGACGTAGCTTCAATATCTTTTCCGTACGTGAGTGGAGAACGTCTGTGCGTCAATTTCGGTCAAAAGCGCTTCTCCTATCCCGTGGCTGACAGGTATAATATTTTGTAACTCTGCATCTTAATGTTATTTAAAAGCTATGTACTAGTTGCAATCGAGATTTGATATAGATAGGAGTATATTTGTGCATGCAAGTTTGTGAACCATTTGAACGCTTTTTAGCTCATGTGAATTGATGCATACGTGCATTCAAGTATGTATTCCAAATAAATGATTTGTTGTAGGTATATATCAAGGATATACATACATTGTTGTATCTGAACTCAGATCTTATGTATGTACGCATTCTTGCAATATACGTAGACGTTTAGATTGTGTTCAACATTCATCCAGATGTTGTGCAACTAGTCATGAAAATTCATTACAATCAATGTTATCGGTTTTTGTGAACCAAGCTGGTTTGTGCATTTATACGGTGTCAACTTCTCATAAAGAGCAAGTCGAACGTCTTTGACCCAGTTGTATGGCGCGTGTTAATAATCAATGCATACAATCTACTATTTTACATCCATTAGAGAGGTCGTTCGGAAGCGCATGGCTTCCATTCTGAGTGATCAGTCGCTGAATTATATCACGACCATTTTTGTGGAGGAAGTGGGTGAACAAGATCCGGTCAGACTATTTGATCTGTTGCGCGGCACAAATGCTTGACATGGTTGTAAAAGATATAATTTATTGAATAAATAGACATATGGAAGGCCAGGTTTGGGACATGATTATATTTTTTAACAGTATTATTTTATTCAAAACATAGTCGAGGCGATGTTGGACAGCGTAAAAACAAAATAGTGTCTGCGATGCTCTCTGAACTCTTCCCAGTTCCATTGTCCTAAAAATGACTGTACTTACACATCGATATGAATAACTTACAATTCAACATAGAGATGGAGTACTTAAACACATATATACATACATACATACACACGTACACACGTGCATACATACAAACATACATACATGTAATCATATATATATATATATATATATATATATATATATATATATATATATATATATATATATATGTGTGTGATTGACTGTGAACTGAACCCTAGGATTTTAGGGTAAGGTTTTGGCCGACCCTAATCTTGGCCAGGATTTGGGTCGGTCAGACCTGTCATCAGTTTTCAGGAAATTTGTGTCATCAATATTTTGCGACAATTCACACATGGGTGAATTCACATGGTAATAATATTTGAGTATACATAGGAAGCGTGTGGCATGTTAGGTGCCACAAGCTACTTCACTAATGATATGATCTGTACAAGGTACTATTAATAGACTGTAGTGTACGTCTAAGACTAGGCTAAGAAGTACTCACAATAACAATAAGAGTAGTATAGGAACTAACACTACAAAAAAAAAAAAAAACGATTGCGACAACTTTAATGCAATTTTTAGGCTTGATGGACGATGACTTCCATCGATGGCTGAATTCGATGGGCGCACGATTAAGGAGCGCCTTGCCCATAATAACAGTGCAATCACTGTGCCGGCTGCGAAGTTGGTACACTGTGGAAAGGACTATCTGTCAATGGGTTCAGCACGGCGGATCAGGCCAGCATCTACAGGGGTTTAAATGAGCGATAGATGGATGTTGGGATGGTAGATTCGGTTGTGTTGGCAAGACACAACGAGATGCTGTCTATTCTCTTTATTCAGCTGAGGAGTGCGATGTTGGAGACAGAAGATACATTGGCAACCGATTATGATAGAGAGCCGGAGATGATTTTGCAAAATGTGCAGACTTACGGGGTTTGGGCAGTAATGGCCCACCAGCTATTCAGGTTGACAGATCAGCGGGTACAGAAGGAGGCTGAGACTACAACTAAAAAAAATGTTGGGATGGGATCAGATGGCATATGCAGGGGGCAATGATCACGCTTTGGCGGAGCGGCTGGCTAAATCGTTGGATGCTCTGATGAAGCATCTGGCGAAGATGGGAGTGGTATCGGGTGGAGCACCTATTATCCCTATACAGGATTACAAGGTGGTCGACGATGCCGCGCAGATTATGCGTGCTCAGTTGTTAAAAGGTGTGACGCAGAACACGCCTGAGGGTGTTATTAACGGTCACATGTTAGAGTGCTCCTTAAGCCCTCACGCGACCTTCTTCATGGGTTTAATGCAAGCTGAACCTGAATATGGAAAGAAGGTCATGGCGAGTTTGCGTGTGATGCATGATTCAATGGATGTGTTCTTGGAACGGCTCTATGCGAACAACATGTATTTAGGGGTCCATCTGCGTCAGAATTACAAATACACGGGTCTGACACAGGTGCTGGTCTATTTGCGAGCGGATCGTCTTCATGCTGATGGGCAGAGTTTGCGTGGAGGTCAGGCAGTGAACAAAGCGCCTCAGGGTGATCGTTATGCCATGGACGGCACTTTGGCGGCACTCAGTGGCTTGCGCGCGCAGCTAAAGAATCAGCGTATGGGGAATAAGACGTCGCAGAAGGATTTGCGGAAGCAGATTGACGAGAGTAAGCGTCAGCGTAGTGCACCAAGCGAGAAGCCCCAGCGAAAACGTAGGATGAGAAAGCGGTCGAGCTGTCAGGCGATGAGTCTGATGAGGCTTTCAAGGAGCGCATGAGGAGGATCAAGTGCTTCAAGTACCACAAACAAGGGCATATAGTTGCTAATTACCGAAAAAAAGGCAAGTGACTGGAAGGTTCACTGGGCGCTGCTGTCGAAGAAAAGGCCCAAGAAGGCAGTGTCATTCAAGGTGCCATTCAGGGTGCAGATACCAGTTTGGTATCCGAGTTCTTTGCGGCTTAGCAGGGCCTGAAGATCGCGCGTTGCACAGGCCTGCCATACAAAGGCGTGGCGGAGATGGGCTTAGTTCGTCCGTCGGGTGTGGTGCTGTCTTCAGTGACGTAGGATACATGGGGGGGAAACTCGGTTGTTTGCCCCATGGATCTGTTGGTTATAAAGTCCTTGCCGTTTGACACAGATGTCTTGCTTGGCTTCAAGGACTTACAGAAAGAACGTATATCCCTCATGTGGACAAAGCAGGATTGGTTGGCAGTGGTTTCTCAGACGCAGGTCATAGACTTCTTGGAGTCTCAAGCGGTAGATGAGCAGCAGTCAGAAATAACGAGCCCGTCGGGTAAGCGGGCGAAAGCGCGGCGCACACAAGTTAGAAGCAAGAGGCGAAGACTTGATGTGCGAATGCCGCAGAACCTGAAACTCAACACGTTACGCAACCATCTCGGCTTACGTGCGATTCACAGGAATGAGTTCAAGGAGCAGCAACACACGAATTACATTGCGTCAGTGCAAGCGTACTTTCTGGACATCAAGCAGAGGTTGGACTACTTGGCCAACGCGGCGGAGCTGGACGATGCTGACGAGTAAGTGTTAACTCGTCTTTATGACTTGCTGGTAGAAATCGATATGCCTTTTGGCGCGACAACTGTATCTCCTGCAAAAAAAGTGGATCCGCAGGCGCACTTGAAGTTTGACCAGTCCCAGTTACGGAAACTGGATAAGGCTTGTGGGCTGCCGAAGCGTGAGTTGGACATCATGATCAAAGACATCCAGTCTGTGTCATACAATGCGGCTGCTCCCACTTTCATGGTTTTTGATGATATCCGTTTTCGTAATGGGGTTGAATTCAAAGTGAAAGAGGGGTCGCAACCGTGCTACAACGTTTATCATAACAAGGGTCTCACTTTCACCACGGTGCTTGGTGGGAAGGTTGGTGACTGGGATCATGATGGTGTGACTCGTGAGATATCGAAAGCCGAGGCGAAGGGCTATTGTGTAAACTTCGATGGATATTTCTATCTTTTAAACTATGTTATATAAACTAAGATACAATTTAAGTCAGTTAGGAATTTAGCAGTGGTAGCTTGTGTAAGAATGATCGGGACTGCCTCTTGTTAAGAGCCTAAATATCCTCGATCACACAGGGCGTACCTCTAGCTGTTCTTTATTGAATAATTTTCACTAGAAGTACTAAATGTTCATGACCACTTGCCTAATTTGTAAATAGACATAATAACGTAAGTCACGTTAATACATTAGCTGATATAAATAAAGTTCCATCTGAAGAAAAGTTAAAAAAAGAAAAAGACTTATTGGATTTTGGAGATTGGCGGGAGGACCAAAATCTGTAAGTAGTAGTTCGGAGATTATAAAATTTAGTTTATAATATCCTACATCTACTAATGTCTCAAATAGGTCCAAGTAGATGAGTCATACCAAATACTCAGGCTATTGGAGCCATCAAAGTGAATTTAGAACACTTTGGAAATATTGGAAAAAGAGCTTGTACTAAATTATTTAAAATACAAATAAAAACAAATGTATTATCTCAATTGATCTTGATATTTTAGACTGACCGGAGGCCGTATTTCTACATAGCCCCCAGTAGCTTTTAGAACTACGAACGTACGTTAAGATACGATCTAGTTGGTAAAGCGAAAACCAAAGTAAAAACGGTTTCGGTCATGACTTATCGAGTAAGTATGTGCCTATATGTACGAGTTCAAGACTCATGTTGTACTCTATGTCGTTTAGTATTTGGTCCAGTAACCATTTCCGATGTAGGCGCCTTACGTTTATTATTTGGTAAAGTAATAGCCAAAGGCTGTTCTTCATTAGTAAGTAAGTTTGAACAATTTTCTGCACTGTTGGTAAGCAGATCAGAAAGTTTAGTCACGTAGGAAGTAGGTGGCAAATAGGGAATTTCAGATCCGTCAGGGTTTGTAGTCACCTGAGGAAACCCTTTTCGTTTATCTCGTGTGTTCTTATGTAAACGCTTATTCCATTTCTTATTAAAGATACGAAGAAAGTCGCGAGATTCACGAAATGCATCGGAGGTTAGCCAAGCTACTGTCCCATCCATGAAACGGGTCTTGTAGTAAGTGTAACCGTCTTCGGATGTTTTGTCAATTATATCCTTGACTTGTGACTCCATAACTGGTACATCAGAATCAAATGAGCGAGCGAATGAAAGTTCGGAGGTAGGGATACGGTGAGTGCCTAAATTGGTTGCGCTAGTACCATCAATGTTATTCACTTCGTAAGTATCACTCTTCTCATCATGGTAGGAAATAACAAAAGGTCCTATCGTCTTAGAAGAGAGTTCGGTAACGTTGGCGTTTCGATTTATAATGTTAACGTAATCGCCGACTTTGAACTGAACAATGTTCTTAGTGTTATTCCATCGGTCATACGCTTTAAGTAGGACGCGATTCTTGTGCTCGAGTAAACAGGGGTAAACAACGTTCTGCACATGCTCGATCTTTTGTAGCCACGGGGTAGCGTGTTTCTCGGGCGCAGTTTTATCAAACGTTGCTTGTAATTCACTATAGCGGCCAAAGAAATAGTGAAGCGGAGTGTTCCAGTTTGAGGATTCATGCAGTTATTCATTTGAGTCTGAACCCATTTCAAATGATAAGGCCACATATCCTCAACGTCGTCTAGTGCGGTACGCAAGAGTTTCTTAAGTTCTCTATGACGTGTCTCATTTGCACCCTGCGTTTGAGGTTTGTAAGGAACACCACGCCTATGGGTCATGCCTGATACGAGTATAAGTGCCTCCATTACGTCGGTACAAAACTCACTACCGTTATCAGAACATAGTACTCGGGGGGAAACCGAAGTCATTGAAGACGTGATAGCATAATTCTGCCACTGTTTGTGGACGTTTGTTCGGTATTGCATAAAGCAAGTTATAGCCCGAAGCCACACATAAAAAAAAAATGACAGATATATACATCGCCAGTATGCTTGGATCGCGGGAGTTTAACCAAATCGACTATGACTCGGCGCATCGGTTGGTCTTCTGTCACACTTTTTAGGGGTGCCCAACCGTATCGCTTGATCTGGTTCTTTTCACAATCAGTACAGCGTCGGTATACTTCACGTATGGTTTCTTTCAGCGCCGGGTGATCAAGCCCTGCACGAATAGCCATTTTATAAGTATGCTCATATGCTCGATGCGTTAAATTATGTATAATTTTAACTCTACTTTCGAGCTCCTCTAAGTCAGTCAGATTCTGCGTAACGCTGGCTGGATGAACCATAGTCCTGTTGGAAAGGGCAACCTCATTATCAGGAGGAGTAGACTCCTGAGATACATAATTGACAACATTGGATTGTTGAAGTATCTTCTTCAGTTGTTTCGCAACTCCTGGCTGTTCTTTAAGCAGCGCTTTAAGTAGTTGAGTGCGAGCTTCAGGTTCTCTTAGAGTTTTGAGTCTTTGATCCATGGCCTTAGCTAGTTCCATGTTTTTTACGATCTAATGCCGTTTCAATCGGCATTACCTCGACTGCAATCTTGTTGGGTGCATGTGTTGTACGAGTCTTGAGCTTTTGTTCAAACTCTTTAGACTCCTCTAGTTTAGCTAAGAATTGGTTGAGGGTTTCCACTTAGTGGTACCTGCAGGACCGATGCGACAAACAATGGTGTGTTTCCAAGGCGTCTTCTTAATAGAATAGGATCCCTGATACAAGAACGTGTCGGTTTCACGGTCGACATAAATAGGTTCGTCTTGAATCATATTAATTAAATCACGTATCCATGGGTCGGAGTTACGTAAGGGACAACACAGCGTAATGGTAGATTTAGTAATATTAACATAATTTAACAACTGTGCGATAAGTTGACAAGGTGGGTTAGCCCACGCATTATGCTTTGATAAGTCAAGCTGAAATGCATCACCTTTAGGATGAGTCAACGACCTATATTCAGAAACCTGTTTGTTATGTTCTGCGGCGAACATATCAACAGTAAATGGACCCCATCGTGATTGAGCGAGGTTAAACCATTTCTTATTTAGCATCCAATCGGTTGCTAATAACTCTTTGACTGTTTTCTGGTAGTCGGGCACAAGTCGAGAGAGCATGTCAGGAAGATGGTTATGTATTCCTGGAATGTGTGTTATATTAAAAGCGAACTTGGCAATAATGTCATGCCAGCGGCTCACCAACTGTGAATCAGGGTTCATATCTTTTAAGTATGTTAAAGACTTTTGATCACAGGCGACAGTAAAGTAACTTCCATAAAGGTAGTCTTTAAACTGTCTTAGCGCAGTAACTATAGCAAGGAGCTCTTGTTTAACGGTAGGGTAATTCCGTTGACTCTTATTATAACTCTTGCTAAAGAATTGTATGCAGCGCGGTTTACCATTTATCGTTTGGTAAAGCACTCCACCTACCGCTCGATCTGAAGCGTCGGTTGCTACTTGGAATGGGACACCATCCACAGGGTACTGCATGATGGGTGCGTCCATTACTTTACTTTTGACTAGTTTAAATGCATCATCACATTCTTTAGTCCAAAGCTTTCCCAAAGGTCCTTTGTGCAGCCGTAGGTGACTGAAAGGCTTTAAGTAATGAGAAAGATGCGGTACCGAATCCGAGAAGAAGTTAACAAACCCACACAGAGTTCACATCTCTTCCAGTAATTGGTGTTGATAAATCCAACAGAAACTGTTTCTTGCCAGGATCAATTTCTACCCCTGCTGCAGATACTTTGTAGCCAAGTAAGTGTATAGTATCTTTAGTAAAAGAACACTTGTCTTCGTTAATCTTAAGTTTAGCATGATTAAGTCGCTTTAAGACTTCTTTAACGAGTTTAGCATGTTCATGTGCTGTCTTTGTAAAGATAACTATATCATCTAAATAGACTGATACGTTATACGACAGGTCCGCAAATAGTTCCATCATAACTTGTTGGAAGAAAGAAGGTAACATGTGTAAGCCTTCAGGTGCACCTTTAAACTGGTACTTCTTACCTTGCCAAGTAAAGGAAAAGTATTTCCTATGAGGCTCATATATCTGTAGTTGATGGAATGCAGCTTTTAAGTCTATCTTGGAAAAGATAGTCGCACCCTCCATTTTGCGTAGTATCTCGCTTATCTTAGGTAAGGGAAAACTATGTTGCGGAATTAGTTTGTTGATTGGCGACAGGTCTAGTACTACTCTTGTTTTACTAAACGTTCCATCAGATTTATATTGATCGACCGCTAAGAGAGCTAAGTTAACTGGGGTTGCATCATAATTGATTTCAATTAGACCCTGTTTTAACCAATCTTCGATTTGGGTTTTGACAACGTCTTTGTGTCTCCAACTCACGTAGTTATGTGAAGGACACTTTAACTTAGAGAAGTCGACGTTTGTTAAGTCAAGTCTAACGTACCCATTAGAGAACTTAAACATACACCAGTCAGTTATTGCAATCTTCCTGTTTTGTATAATTAAGTCCATAATTATATCGGTGAAGTGCGGAATCATATCCTTTGCTTCACCTTCCGGAGGTTTAAGTATCTTTAACATATTATCATCTGACTGATCTTTATTCGGGTCTAGCCCATTAGGCAGACCAGTGAGTGTTATACCTAAACTGAGAAGATCAGTCATACCTATAATTAAATCGTATTTCTGAGACATGTCAGTAACGATTAGGTGAGTCTTCACTTCTCTTCTATCTGACAGCATTATGTGTGCATAGTCAATGGCTTGTTCGCAAGTAGTAACTTTGCCATTTCCCAAGATTAAATCAGTTGTTTCGTTATGGACAGCCATATCTGTAGCGTAGGCTACTCGGCATGAGATAGCAGAGACTTCAGCCCCTGGATCAAATAGTGCCATAACTTTTTTTCTCCATTTACGAAAACTGTTTGAAAGATACGTTCATCTCCTTCGGTATAGATTTTATTGAACATTTTCTCATAATCTTGCTCTAGTGCGCACATATGGTACTGTCAGTGCTTAACTTGGACGTCTGGTAAGTCCTTGCAATCCTCTTTGTGCCAACCGTTAGTACCCTTGCAAGTAGCACACTCTTTCATATAGTGTCCAAAATCTGACTTGCCTGGTGCACACTTAACAGGGTCGTGTCTACCATTCCACTTGCCATTACGTTTTGTGAGGTTGTAACCACACTTCTTGCAAGGCGCTCACCTTCTTATCACCTTTCGGTTCGGTAGAAGTAGAGCCAGTACCCCCTCCAGTAGTAGTGCGAGGTTTCTTAGTACTACGCGCAGTATTAGTCTCTACTGCGTTTCGCTTAGTGGGCTGGGTGTAGCTCGTGGTACTAAGTACTCTAGTAGAGGAATTGGTATGCTTGTGTACTATCTTCTCAAAGACAGACCAAGGCATAGATCGCAAATCACCATAGGCGATGATGTCATCATTGACTTTCTTAAAGAGGTTAGCTCCCAGAGTCTCCATCATCTGACAAATTAATAAATATTCGCCAGTATAGGTACGACCACCCATCCGAGTATTCATATGTGTCATATGAGCTAGAGCACCTCGAATAGTGGTATCGTTCTGCAAAGAACTTGCGAGACTCTAGAAGTTCACGGTCACGTGCATCTTCAAAAAAAGGTGTTAAGTATATTATCACGCAACTGGTGCCAGGGTAGGGCTTTCCAGTTGGGCTCATGAGCCTTCAAGATAGTTCGCCATTCACCTGGCTCACAGAAATGAATAAAGGCATTCATCATCTGCTTATCCCAAGGCTGGCAGACTCCTTAAGTTGGTCGAAGGCCTTCAGTGTCTCCACTGTACTCTCATTAGTAGAGAAATCGACCTCAGCCTGCGCGTTACCTAGCTGCTTTATAAAGCTTGGTTCTAAGTGTTCACGAGGCTCATGCTCAGTGCTACGGGCTGCTAGTGCCAAGATGGTGTCTATTTCCTTTCTCTTGTTATCGATTAGATAGCGAATGTTATCCGCTTTCCTATCGTCAAGGTCAGAGTCATTCAATAGACGGTCCTCAAGGACTTGCATACCAGAGCGTAATAGCCTGAGACGAGTATGTCTGGTTCTCACTTCCTCATCCTCAGGATTAGAGCGGGAACTCTCTAACGAGGTACTGGTGTAGCGATTGCCAAAATCGTGATTACCAGGGTTAGTTGGCAAATGAGGGTCGATATTACGAGGATGGTAAGCCTCATCGAGTTCCATACGATCATATCCTCTGACAGGGGTTAGGTTTGTCAAGAGGATGGTCAATGGTAGCATCAGAGCTATAGAGATTAAATTTTGAAATATTTTCTCTCGCCAGTGGTAACTGGCTTAGTGGTAAACATACTGGCTGGTAAACCAGTAGGTCTCGGGTTCTGAAACTCGGCCCGAATTTTTCTTCTTCTTCGGTATAGGAAGAATATCAGCCAAGTGGGACACGATAGAGGGGTTCACAACTGCTGCTGCCGCTAGCTCCTTCAAGAGCGCTTCAGTGCGGTTCAATTGGCGTCGAGATTGAGAGGATCCAACCACTCGTTGTCGAGTTATGGCGTCCTCAGCTTCGGCCCCAAGATTTGAGCTGAATGGAATGGCTTCTCCATCGATGGCGAAACCGAAATTTTCGGACAGGTCCAATACTTCCTTTCACTCCGGATTTGTGCTGGGTGTCCTTTAGATGTGGAGTTATAATGCCCCCCGACATTCGTATCCACGAATTTTCCAACCTTTCGACGTTTATCCCCCCCAATATTTGACGGCACGTGGTCAGGGGCAAGCTGGGGTCCTGAGCTTCACCTCCAGGTGATACACGGACGCTGGTGAGCCTTCCGCGGTAGTAGATA
>LUCW03000065.1:160000-214596 GCA_001586965.3 Sphaeroforma sirkka | reverse complement strand
GATAGGGGTTGTAGGGGTTTAGGTTTAAACCCCAAACTCTAAAATCATACATACAGGTAGGTGTGTAGAATATATTATATAGATAGACATGTAGATATGTTCATACATTAGCCATACACATAGAGGAACATTCATATTTTCTTACTCAATACATATAGGTATTCAGATACATATCTCCATACATATAGGTTATAGATATATTCTGATGATTTCATTACATGTTTCCCTTGCTCAGACCCCCAGCCACTCTCACTGGAGGTGTAAACGATGGAGCTAAGAGTCCGAACCTGGATACATCCTCGAGGTAAAATGTCGCACTATGTATGCTACTACTCCAATGCTTTATTTTTTCGTGATCAATGAATGCTTATTACGTTCTTCGATGCTTTGATGGAAGAATATTTTTCCGTCATGAAATGAATGCTTATTGCGTCATAAAATGAATACTTATTGCGTCATTAAATGAACACTTATTTCGTCATTAAATGAACACTTATTCCGTCATTAAATGAATACTTATTTCGTCATTAAATGAACACTTATTTCGTCATTAAATGAACACTTATTTCGTCATTAAATGAACACTTATTCCGTCATTAAATGAATACTTATTTCGTCATTAAATGAACACTTGTTCCGTCATTAAATGAACACTTATTCCGTCATTAAATGAACACTTATTTCGTCATTAAATGAACACTTATCTCGTCATTAATGAACACCTATTCCGTCATTAAATGAACACTTATTCAATTTCTTATGGGAATCAAATCCTGCCGTCACAATGCGTATCCGTCATCCATTGTAAATTCATCTTGTCATTCCACGAATGCATGCTCTATTCGATAGGTGTGTAATATACCCTACCCAGAACCCTAAAACCTATCGGGCCAACTGCGATACCCTGCACCTGGACATGTCAAAAAAGTGTCATCATTCGCAAGGCATGACACGCACCTCCAAAACCCACAATTTCTATAAATAGATCCCTAGATCTCATGTTTTCTATAAATAGATCCAAACCGCATATTCCTATAAATAGATCCCGTTCGGAGAGCAACAAGGTGCGCTCGAGGGCAACAAGTAGCGCCAGTGCAGAGAGAGAAGGCCCGCGCTCTGCGTCCATCAAATACAGCGGCACAGACCCATTCGCAAGCGAATTACGGGCACAGGTACATACACGCACCAGTGTAATGCATTTATGTACGAATACCGTACGTCATATATGTAGCTAATCTGTGGATGTGTACTTACTGTGGATGTGTACTTACACACGCACGTACCAGATTTTGTATTTATACGATAATTTTGTTTATAATATCGTTTACTGTACGCGTAAAAACGTATCTGCGGAGTCCATTCACATTTCAAAGCCATACCATTCATAGCAATATTTGCAACCTGTGACATGTACTAGAACCTTGTACTGTGCTTCGAACGTATTCGACAACCTATATTTAGAGATGAGATAGTTTGAGACCTTATACTTAATTGTATTCTATCAAAGATATGATAATAAAACGTGTTGCATGTGCTTAGATATAGCACCATGCACTTACTTGTACACTATCATACATGAATCAACAATAATTGGCTTTTATGATTAGATATAGTACCACAGACATACGCATTATTCTATACACATGAATGACAATTAGGAAGTTGTAGTGGACCTGAGACTGGACACTCGAGAAGTGCATTTGCTCAATCACATGTACATGAGATCGGTAGCTAAGGGATATAAACATACACACACACAGATTTATATATATATATATATATATATATATATATATATATATATATATATATATATATATATATATATATATATATATATATATCCGCACATGTATACACATTTAAATTCGCTTATATATATATATCAACTGCAATAGGAACGTGGGCCGGACTTTAAACGCATTTCCACCACCGAGGAGCCTTCAGAGGACAAAGCCAGCCCCTACGCCGTTAGCACCAACATAGAGGGTGTGCTCACCGGAAGTTCGGCACTTGCACTCAGCACCATGCCTGGTGGGGGTGCAGCGGAACAGTATATCGATGGGTATGCTTGCTGTTGTGCGTGCATGTATGTTTATTTAGTTGTATGTACAGGTATGTTCATTTAGTTGCCTGTACATGTATGTTTTTGTAGTTGTATGTACATGTATGTTTATGTAGTTGTATGTACATGCATGTTTATGTAGTTGTATGTACATGTATGTTTATGTAGTTGCGCGTTCACGTGCACTTGCTATAAAGAGATGAATGTCGACGGGTATGCATGTTTGTTGTATGTGCATGTATGTTTATGTAGTTGTATGTACATGTATGTTTATGTACCAGTATGAGCATGTATGTTTCTGTAGTTGTATGTGCATAAATGTTTCTGTAGTTGTACGTTCACGTACACTTGCTAGAAAGGGATGGATGATGATGAGTACGCATGCTCGTTGCATGTATTTTCATAGCTGTCTGTTTACGTACCCTTACCAGAGAGGGATGTATATATGTATGCTAATGTACCTCTGGAATACCAACGTATGAAGTGTGCTTACGAGAGGTTCGGTACTAAACCACCCCTTCTACTGTGTCAAGAGTGACACGGCTGAGCAGAGAGCGTTTGTTTGGTCATGAACGCTGAGTGTCTATGAAGACTCATTCCAATCCAGTCCACCCCATAGTCGATGTCGATGTCAATTCTCGTCTGTGGTATGAAGACCCTTTCAATCTATCTTTTACCCCCCCCTCTCTCCTCCCCTTCATCAATAGTCAATGCCAAATGTAGTCTGTAGTGACCCTATGAAGACCCTTTCAAACTAACTTATCCCCCCCAATCCCTTTCTCCCCTTTTTCAATAGTCGATGTCAACTCTCGCCTGTAGTGACCCATTACCTCCCCCCACCCCTCCCCTTCTTCAATAGTCAATGTCAACTGTAGTCTGTAGTGACCCGATGAAGACCCTTTCAAACTAAATATTGAACCCGCCCACCCCCTCTTCCCTCCACTTTCCTCACGTATAGTTCAAGTAGTTCAGTGTCGCAATTCTGCCGTGTGGGAGTGCATTTCCGCAACAACGACGGTACACCGTTGCCCGACGGACACGCGTCTACAGCGCGAGCGTTCTGTCCTCAGTCGCACTTCTTCATGTACACACAGGTAGCACCTCCCCAGCGGATAACAGGCATAGGCCAGACACCCCCCATGCAAGGTAGGCAGGTGTGTGTTTGTGTGTACATCTGAGCATGTGTGTATGGTTGTATTCGTATATATGTTTGGTATTTGTTGTATGCGTATATATGTTTGGTATTTGTTGGTATATGCGTATGGGTTATATATCTTAGTATCCCTTGCATGGTAAGCATGCGTGTGTTTGTGTGTATATCTGAGTATGTGTGTATGGTTGTATGCGTATATATATATATATATATGCCTGTATATCCCATGCAAAGTAGGTAACGATGTGTATATAATTGAAGCTTTAGCCTAGCTATTCCTCAATTAAACCATGTTCTGTAGCTCCCTTTCACACACTGGTTGTGAGCATGCTCCGTATATCTATTTATATATTCTATTTTTAAACTTCATTTCCTTAGGCAACGGCGAGCGAGAAAAGGGCGGGAAACACTTTGCGCACTCCAAAGCTTCATTCAAATCCGAGCAGACGCTCAAACCGACCGGTAATTCATTGTTGTAATTTGATTGGATATAAGCTATGTAGGTATGCAACTCGTGCTGCTCATATACACACCCAGTGTGGGATCTTAAGTCGATATGGGCTACACGCATATCAAGTGCTTCTCAGATGCACTTATATATATATATATATATATATATATATATATATACACACACACACACATATATATATATATATATATATATATATATATATATAGATGTGTGTGTGTTACATAGTACAGCATATCAACCATGTTGTCCAACATTCGATTTTTCAAGCACGTCGTGTCTCCACCGCCGCGTTCAGCTGTGCTATACGACGTGGTGTGGTGAGCGCTGCACGCACATCGAGTGCCTCTCATTCAATGCAAGTCACACTTATATCCTGCGGCTATTGCGATAGGGATCATACATGTATATCATAGAACATACTCTCACAGCTCAATGTACGCGTCTGTCACCTTCATTGGTTGCGTATTTTTATATCATGCATTCACCTCTTTGACTATATATATATATATATATATATGTATGTATGTATGTATGTATGTATGTATGTATGTGTATATATATATATATATATATATATATATATATATATATATATATAGTGTGTGAGTGGGTGTGCGTGTTCGTGTGTATACATATTATTTTCTAAATACAACTTTTGTTTTTTTTTTCGTACTCCTTTCACAGGAATGGGCCTTGGATCTTCGCACACCAACTTAGCTACAATTGGATCCGAATCGGGGTTGAACGATAGAGCAGAAAGTGTTAAATTTAAACCAATGAAATCACCCGGAAAAAGGCATTCCAGCTCGAATTCGGCCACAGCCATGACCCGCGGAACGTCAAGTACAAGCGATACTCAGGTATGTACCAGCAGATTCCTATCTATATTCGTAGATTTATAGAATGTTTTTATAGATTTATAGAATGTATTAATGGATTTATAGAATGTATCTATAGATTCATAGAATGTATTTATGGATTTATAGAATGGATTTATAGATTTATAGAATGTATTTATAGATTCATAATGTATTTATAGATTTATAGAATGTATTTATAGATTTATAGAATGTATTTATAGATTTATAGAAAGTATTTATAGATTAATAGAATGTATTTATAGATTTATAGAATGTATTTCTAGATTTATAGAATGTATTTATAGATTTATAGAATGTATTTATAGATTTATATAATGTATTTATAGATTTATAGAATGTATTTATAGATCTAAAGAATGTATTCAATGATTTATAAGGTGTAATTAGATGCTCTTTAATCAAGAGCTGAATCTTATATGCCCTGTATCTGGATGTGTTTTATATATTTTGGCCCACAGGTGTTTTGTTGTACGACTTGTTCGTATGCTTATATTTGTAAGATGGGAGTATATCTGACAACACACAACGAGTTAGGATAGACGTATAAACTCTTTTCAAGAGTTGTACTGGGGACTATGAACGTCCCATTCCAAAAGTGTAACGCTTAAAAGTCTCCATTGTCATGCTTATATATGTACGTATAGACATTTTTCGTGCGTCATACCGAGTTAGGTGCCAGTTATTTATCTCAAATGTAGAACCATTTATGGTGCGGCAGGGACTCGGCAGCAGTCACAATGGCACCAGTTCAGCAACCGCCAGGAGGGCACAGAGTACCTTGTTACCCGGTATGTATTTTGCGACATTTCGCTTTTGTCGTACCTTGCATTTGATATTTTTCACATTTATCGTAGATCGCATTCTATACTGTAGTTATTATGTATATTTTAAACGTGGGTGTGTTGTATTAGCACATTCTACCCAAATTCTATTAAACATGCTTCGTTTTTGTATAGTTTACTTGCCGTGTATGCAATTTGCGACACGCGATGCTGTCTAAAAATACAGGCTCGTAAATTCTGTTGGAATTTGCGAAATTACATTTGGGTTGTGCTACACCTTTTCCGTGCGTTCTTTCTGCATGGTGAGTATATTGGTATCTGGTGCGCTATGTGTGTCGCCACTGAGCACGGTCTCATGTCATTCTATAACTGTTAGGTATGCGACGAAAGCCTAAAACCCTCCACCCAGATATAAATATTATAATGCAGGTCTGAAGGTAGTTTCTGTGTAGGTCCTAGGTGAATGGGCTTCGTCTATGTATTGTCTCGTGCACTGTCTGGAGGAGAGTCCACCAACATGATATACAACCAGTTTCCGGCACATGGGTTTTAGGGCCTAAACCTTACACTCTGAAACCCTAAAACCTGAAACTCTAACCAACCACAATAAACATTAAATGTGTCTTAGAACCGACTGTAAATCTCAGATGTTCTGTGCCAATTCTTCTCTGCTCCATCCCTCTCGCAGTCTCAACCAGCGGCAGCACAACCATAAACTCCAGCAACTCCAATATGAACGCCTCTGCCAATCAAATCGCTTCGAATACTCCCGTCGCCAACCCCTCAGCCAATGAAAGCGACACGAATGCCAATGCCGAGGATCCGTATCCCCACACGGTCTACTGTGTCGCCGTGCCAGTGACGGTGGCCAACAATATGATGTCTATTTATAGCGTGTGCTTCTCGTTTTTCATTCGCGGAGACTTGTTGAGTAGGTACGCCGAGGGCGCTGGAGGAACCGACCAGACGGGCATTGTACTAGGCGTCAGTGACCAGAGCATGCATTGGGAAGACATTCCTGCAGGCAATATCAGGGGGAAGGTGGTGGGCCTCAAAGAGCCTTTCATTATGTTCTGTAAGTGAGTGGCTGTGTGTTTACATATGGTATCATGTATGTGTCTGCATAACTATTAAGTGAGTGATTGTCTGTCTACATGTAGTAATGTCCATTGAGCGAGTGGCTGTGTGTTTGCATATGGTAACATGTATGTGTCTGCATGACCAATAAGTGAGTGATTGTTTGTCTACATGTAGTAATGTCCATTGAGCGAGTGGCTGTGTGTTTACATATGGTATCATGTATGTGTCTGAATGTTCATGTGCGTTGGTGTAAACTTGGCAGTGTGGATATCAATACCGTTGGTTCGATGTGTGTGACTAAAGTGTGTACTGCGAAGTCAGCCCCCGCGGGCGATGTTTAGCGCAAGGTCGTCTCAAGGAGCCACTGTGAGTTCTTGGTTGTTTGTTGTGCATATGGTACTTTGTATTTTGTACACTTGGTGACTGGTATGTTACGTGACTTCCATGTGTGTTAGTTTGAGTGTGTGAGTTGCTGGTTGTTTGTTGTACATATGGTGACTTTGTATTTTGTACACTTGGTGACTGGCATGTTATGTGACTTCCATGTGTGTTAGTTTTAGTGTGACTTTGTATTTTGTACACTTGGTGACTGGTATGTTATGTGACTTCCATGTGTGTTAGTGTAAGTGTGTGATTTGCTGGTTGTTTGTTGTACATATGGTGACTGGTATGTTATGTGACTTCCATGTGTGTTCGCTTAAGTGTGTGAATTGTTGGTTGTTTGTTGTACATAAGGTTTTTGTATTTTGTACACTTGGTGACTGGTATGTTATGTGACTTCCATATGTGTTAGGTTAAGTGTGACTTTGTATTTTATACACTTAGTGACTGGTATGTTATGTGACTTCCATGTGTGTCAGTTTAAGTGTGCGAGTTGTTGGTTGTTTGTTGGTTGTATGTTGTGCACGTCGTGACTTTGTATCTTGTACACTTGGTGACTGGTATGCTATGTGACTTCCATGTGTGTTAGTTTAAGTGTGTGAGTGTACACCCCGGTCACAATTTTTATGTGAGTGAGCAAGAGTTTACACTGCAGTGACGTTCCGGCTGAGGCTGACAGTACCTGCTGTGAGCTGATGAGACGCAATTGGTTGTGTATATTATGTAGGTATACTTTACGTAGGTATGTTTAATGTTGGTATACTTTATGTAGTGTAACAAAGCCACAGCTGTACTGCCAAATACACTTGTATCTGTACGTGATCCGCTTACCTCCTTGCATCGTCATCCACCTGTATACAGCTCTTCAAAGCTTCTCCGAAGACAGCACCACACCCACACTAGACGGTGTGGTCTTGGGCCTGGCAAACGAAGAAACCATCCTACAGGTACTTAGAGACATCCTGCCGGTTACAGACAACGCGTTTGGCGAAGAGTGCATGTTGCTACACACCTCCAACTCCTCCCAGCCTATTGCAGATAACAGGCTGTTCCTCTCTAAGGTAGGGGTTTGAAATTAGATACTTGGCCAGATTCGACACCTACCTACATACGGCAGGCAAAGCATATTTGTGTTCTATCTACATATGGTGTGTGTGGATATGTGGTAATGTGTGTGTGTTTGTGGACTAGTGCGTGTTTTAGTTGCGTTTCAGCTGCCTTGTCTTTGATTTACTGAAGTAGCGGTTGGTGAAAAGTGCATGCTGTTGCGTACCTCCAACTCGCCCCAGTCTGCCTACAGCCGGCTATTTCACTCTAAAGCAGACATTAAACCCGGTTTATTACATATTTACATACGCTATGTAAACCATGTTTACCCACTATCTATATACGATATGTGCATGTGTACGAAGGTGTGTGTGTTTGTTGTGTGTTCAACTACCTT
This sequence comes from Sphaeroforma sirkka, assembly GCA_001586965.3. NCBI lineage: Eukaryota > Ichthyosporea > Ichthyophonida > Sphaeroforma > Sphaeroforma sirkka. Next base: position 206,335 of record LUCW03000065.1, on the reverse strand, counting down.
CTCCTAAGTAACGGGTTGTTTCAGGGGGTTGGGGCTTATGGTCTAGGGTTTATTACAAATATCTAGACTTTCTCTCTCAAAGGTTTGTAGACTGTCATGTATCTATCACGATTATCAATATCAAAGCACGTGCTGAAGGCAAGTCTACGAGTCAGTGCTTAAGTTGTTACCCACAGATCCGACTCTAGTAGTATGACCATACCAGTTAGAATGCTATTCAACATTGGTATACCTGTCATTGTTAGCCATGTGTCTAATATCTACAGTGCCTGTGTGTGAGTGTTTACCATGTGCTCGTGCCTTTTGTGAGGTTCCACATCGGTACTCTCATGAAATGACGAATTTCTCTTTCTGCAACATCTTAGGCATTGTGATAATGATTGGTAAATATTTTTAGTCAGTTGTACGGACATAGGTTCGGGCCGGGTAATCAACTACTCATGCGCTATATATATATATATATATATATATATATATATATATATATATGTGTGTGTGTGTGTGTATGTGTGTGCGTGTGTGTGTATGTGTGTTTGTATATATATATATATATATATATATATATATATATCTAAATACACCGCTGTATGCCTCATTCTCAGGATGTGTCTGTGCTGAATGGTCTGATACTGTACACACGGCCCATCGCGCCCAAACCTGCAGCAACGCCCACTCAGGGACATGAGGGTACGATCGCTAATTATAAACTTGTGTGATATATATATATATATATATGTGTGTGTGTGTTAATGTATGCATGTATGTATGCATGCATGCATGCATGTAATGCATAATAATAACAACGTATGTATGTATGTATGTGTGATGTATATGTGTGTATATGTATGTGTGTTTGTTTTGTTTGTGTGTTTTGTGTATGTATATATATATACATATATATATATATATATATATATATATATATGTATGTATGTGTATGTATGTATGCATGCATGTACGCAATGTATGTATGTGCAATGTATGTATGTAATGTATGTATGTGTGTGCGTATGTATGTGTATGTATGTATGTGTGTTTTTTTTTTTTTTTGTTTTGTGTGTATATATATATATATATATATATATGTATATGTATGTATAATATGCATGTGTATGTATGTATGTATGTATTTACGCGATGTATGTTATGAATATATTTATGTATGTTTTTTGTATATCAATATATATGTACATATATATATATATATATATATATATATATATATATATATATATATATATATATATATAAAGCTTATTTGTGCTATCTAGTCTCTGTTTGCAACTAGCAATAGAAGTTCGTTATATCACTTTATTCATAGCTATCGCGATATATATAATACCTAATCCGCAGGACAAATTAGACGCCGTGACGAAAGTATCGAACTTTCTGACGGATCAAGTCGAGAACGCGTTAAATGTGGGGCTGCAGGAGATGAAGCAGCGGCAGAACTTGGCCATTAACTCGTTGCACACTATGAAGACGGAACGGGCCGATGTGAGAGACAGGATAGCTAGGGTGGAGAAGGTACGTATGTACCAGTATAGGCTGGGTGAACTTTCCATTTGTACCACATATTGTTCTATTTTTAACATGTTCTAAAACAAACTTTCGATTGATGCCACAGTCCGTGGAAGAACTAAATAAGTACTTCGCCAGCCATGCGGAACGGCTCGACAAGGTGGTCAGGCGGATGGAAGCCTACATGATGGTATGCGGAGTACAATATACGACGTTTGGGTCATGTTTTATACTATATGATATAGCCGCACATGATGGTATGCGGGGTACAATATACGACGTTTGGGCCATGTTTTATACTATATGATATAGCCGCACATGATGGCATGCGGGGTACAATATACGACGTTTGGGCAATGTTTGATACCATATGATATAGCCGCGCATGATGGTATGTGGGGTACAATATACGACGATTGGGTCATGTTTGCTACTATATGATATAGCCGCACATAATTGTATGCGGTGTACAATATACGACATTTTAGCCATGTTGTTGTTTTATATGATAATTTGGTACGCGAGGTACGATATACGACATTTAAGCCCTTGTTTTGTATTAAATGATGGAGACATACATAATGTAATTTGGAATACAATATAAGATATTCGAGCTATGTTTTGCATTATAAAGTGTAGATGTCGCTAATTCGTACATGTGATGGTTGTAAACGGACCATTCAAAGGTTGCTACTGTAATACCCGATCTCAGAAGTATTAACATAAATGCGTGTGGGTTTTACGACATAGCAGCTACAAGTCCGACGCAGTACTCGTGTGCTTGTTGTTTAAACTGGATGACTAAGGAGAACGCACGTTCAAACGGGAATGGGTGGCTCAAGGGTTTTAATGTCATGTAAGCGTATTACAGCCACACGCGGGAGAAGTAAAAGGTGGTCCAAACAAGATGGACTTGCATTTTGACTATCACATGGAGCAGTCTGTACTTTCATTTAAACGCATTAAATGTCACCTGCAGACATTTCTTAGCATGTGTACCGATATATATATATATATATATGCCTGTCAACATGCATACACAACCAACCTTTCGCAGAGACGGAGGATTGGCACGAGCAAGCGTTGCTTGTGGGTGTGCGTGTGCAGTGGAGTGGGCCTCATGTATTGGATTGCTGCCACAATACTGGCTGTGGCTCAGTCATGTCTGCGGATGTTACACCGTCTGTGGTTACGAATAGTTAACAATAGTAATTCGGAGAGGATACCCAGAGGTAATTCCCCTGGCCATTTGTGTTGGCAGCGTGATGTGATGTGGTGTATGGTCGCTACTAACACAATCGTATCAGTGGGTGCTGAAGAGTGTCTTTGCGCATATACGTTTGCCTATACTTAGACGTTACACTTATATAGTCGCATATGCCTTCGATTGTACATTTGATGAAGTATCACTTCTACACCAGTCCCTGCATTAGTATTTGGTTCAATTAGACATGGCTCTGGTTGCTCTCTATTTCATCCAGTTTTCTGCATTAGTTTTTGGTTCAATTAGGCATGGCTCTGGTTGCTCTCTATTTCATCCAGTCTTCTTCAGGACGTACAATCAACCGAGTGGCGACCATTGGGCCAAACGTGTCGTAAATAGTTTACGACTTATGTTCAATACTGTTGCAAACTTCTCAGCTGATTTCCTGTTGTGTGTAGGTTTCCGTCGTCTGACGAATGTGCTGCAGATCCACAGAGGTGCCATGGAAGACAGTTGTCGCAATCTATTTGCGACTGTGTCGTTTTTCTTCACCCATGCATTATTCGACGGTACGTGGTGATCAGATATGGTGTGTTTAATATACACTTTTAATACACACATATTACATGTATGATATACAATATTTGTGCAGGCGTAATGTGCTCGTGTGTATCAGAGTTTTCGCTCTGAAGTTTTCTTTCAAGTTCTCCGAAAGGATTGTGGGCGGGTCCCATTCCGCACCATCCAGTAAGTGGCTTTTTGGACCTTTTCATTCAACATTACGATCCCCGGACGCCTCTGATCCGATGTTTATCCCATATTTTGATCCAATATACATGGATCAAAATATGCTAAAACCAAACCATTGATATGTATCCCAAACATTAACAGAAGGACAGGATATCGATGGTGCACTAGACGGCGTCGCCTCGCAATCGTCTGATTCGATATACTATCCATATGCATCAGATTATGCGTTCACGCTGATGATCTTCATGAGCATGGTGGCCTTCGTGACCATTGTGGGAGGATTCTAACCAGGCATGGATATATATATATATATATATATATATAATATATATATATATATTTATATTTATCTATATATGAATACATACCTATAAAGACATATATATATATATATATATATATATATATATATATATATATATATATGTGTATGTATGTATATATATATATATATATGTGTGTGTATATTTATATATATATGTATATGATTGACGGTCCGTACGCATTGGACTGTTCGTCCGAGACTGAACTGGGCATCCACTTACGCTCAGTGGCATGTGCTGTTATTGCGGGAGAGTTCCAAGAAGGCATGAGTACACTGCTACTCGATATTGCTATGCAAAAGCGTTACAAAGATCGACGATATACGTAACGATCCGCCTGTATCGGACAATGCGTGTGCGCGTTGCTCTCTGCTCATGATGGCTTTAGTTGCCAAACGCTTTGGATGACTTAGATATAACAATCAATAGCCACATAGTAATAATATAACACCAATAGCTACCTATTGATGGTATGGTATTTAGTAGTTATATACTAATAATCTGCTGAATGCTGGAGGGTTCTGAACAATCAAGAGAGTCATGACTGTATTTAACGCCGTCAGTGAGGTTCAATGAGCTTCACTATGCACTCTGTGGGTATTGTACTGAGCATTCGCGATGGTGGTCACTATGGCAGCCGTTGCCATGGTTACAGTCGCGCGGGTTTTATCATTCCCTACACTATTGACTCAATAGTGTAGGGAATGATGATAGGTTGATGAAGGTGGACACACCATGTTATATCCGTAAACGGTAGACTATGCAGTCACACGGATGAAGATCACGAGCACGTTGATCGTTGTGGCTGATCTTTGGGGCAGATAGGAGGGACAGGAGTGATTTTAAGACAGCTTAGCCTCCGGATGGCGGGGGTATGTTATATACTGGGCTCGAACAGTGGGGTGTGGTACCACATGCCAAATCACTAAGAGCAGGACAGCAGATGCAGATTCGGGGTGTATTGTTGGCCGGGTTAAAGTACCGAACATACACACATGTCTAATGATAATATCACATGGTAGCAACAGCCTACCACATGGAGGTGTGCACATTGTAGGTGTGCACATTGTAGGTGTGCACATTGTAGGTGTGCACATTGTAGGTGTGCACATAATAGGTGTGCACATCGTAGGTGAGCACATAATAGGTCACAGTGTCCTGTCGCTGCTTGTGACTCTGAGTGTGGTGTAGCCCCAACCGCAGTCGGCCCCTGAAGCACAGAGCAAGGGCGATATTCATTCAAATCCGCATTTGCCTAAGCACCAAATGTATCCCGAGCGAGTTGGTTGCTGCACTGGCTGGTGGTAGGAGTGCATCAAGTGTGTAGAACCCAAGAACCCTGCCGCGCACATGGCGTGGACGTTCTCGTCGCGAAATGTTCATAGATGTCCTTAGGCCCGGCATCACCCCCACCCAAGCGAGCCGAAATGTATCACTTTCACTTCGCATACTCATAGTTGTGCGGAACTGCCGCACACCTTTAACGTTGACAGCTGCAAATCAGCCATCGCATTGAGATGGTCTGTGGACTGATCAGAGATCCGGCGCAATGGGAATGGCTCTTTGGAGAAGAGTGGGAGGCGTTTGGATATCTTCCTCCGCATGTACCGTGTACTTTCGAGATGCCTAATGTTATGAGCATGGGTGGGCCTTATCTACTCAGAGCCCAAGTTGTAGTCGCCGGGAGTGTCGGTGGCATGGGGACTAGTCAGCGGAGCTTTGCTTTGTACTTATCTGGGAGACACACCGCTGGCCATTAACAGCACTTCAGGTGCAACCTCAAAAAGTGAACAACTACGCTTTTGATCAGTCACTTGCAGATAATACTGATCTATTCCTAATGCACCTGGCAGCGGTGATGGCCACAGTCACTTGCAACTAATTACAGAATTCACATGCTGTGGACTGAGCAACCATGCCCTTGACCTTAGTAGGCAAAGGGACAGGATTACTGGTATAGTGAGGATTTAGGGCAAAGGGACCACAGTACTGGTATTCCTGGGATTCCAAGGCAAAAGTGTGGCTCAGTGACAACGAACCGGCGCCACAGTTCACAGTTTATGTCAATAGGAGCGCCTCCCTAAGTGGGCCGTATACCTTACAACCAAGTGAACGCATATAGCGATAGTACTAACTAAGTTTTCGCATATAGCAATAGTACTGTGCCTCTAAGTAAGCCGGGGGGCTGGATTCCAAATGAGAAAAGTATTTACAATACTTTACACATCCCACGCAGAATGGAGTTTGGTTCGACTGACTGTTCACGGGCTTTCGATTCTGCACAGAGCAGAGACGATACTGTGGTCCTTCATTATGTTCACCATATTTCCTAGATTAACCCATATACCAGTGTCTGGATGTTCTCCATATACCTGATGGTGGATGGTGGGGTGCTTGTCGCAGTCGCCAGGATTATACAAGAAAGAATATAGGTTTTAGCATGTCGCGTTCCTTATGCTAGTAGTACGAGAACATACGACACGCCAGAGTTCCCAGTCTTTTTCATACTCATAGTACGAGGACATAGGACTCGCCAGTGATTCAAGTCTCGATCGTTGAGTGCTGCATGCTTGACACGAGGTGGGACTCGATAGTGTGGACGGCATGGTCTGGTATTCATGCACATCAACGGACAGCTGTATGTCTCAGGCAACTCGCTTATACTGTACTTTTGCACCTGTCTTGGGGTCGTCTGGTCCTCCACTGAGGTTTCTGGTGCATTACATACTCCCTCTCTCTCGAGCAATAGCAACTTCACATGTACTTGGACGAGGATGCGATCGCCAAAACGGCGTAATAGCGCCCGTGCTGCTGATTAAATGTCCTCGGGTCTAAACTACACTCCACTTGGTTTACGGTGCAGCTGTTTGCGCTAATTTCGGGTTAATCGGGCACTCCTGTCGGTTGCTTTAGGGGTATGGTGAGGATCTTTACATGCACCTAATTAGAAGAAAATCGGGGTGTCGGTTGCTCTACTGGTTTGATGAGTATTTTTCAGAGGGAAACTGCACCATACGTACTGCCCGCTTAGGATTCAACTTCTCCGGCAGATACTTGCCCCCGAGTGCGAACAGCTAGCTTTACACCTACTCTGCAGTTGCTTAGGACCGCTCATTAATAGTCCACTTCGAACAAGTGCCATTGCCGGCGAACATACAATTGGTTTAACATAGTACGAGCGTATTGGCGCGTGGTGCGTCTGCTGCGTAACTGCTGGGTAGGTAGCGCGCATTGAGATTTTGTACAATTTGTATTGGGTCGCAGGAATGAGGTCACTTACTTTGAGACGACCTTTACTACGTTACCATTGATCCTAGTGTCTGGGCTTAATCTGACAAATAAGATAAGCACGCGATTCGTCGCTTGTTCGGTATATATGTGCCTGACGCTGTAATACTGTACCTCTCTAACAGTCTCTGTAGCGTGTGTGCAGTCGAGCACTCTGCTTTCAGGGCCACTGGTTGGATTTTGAGCTTGCGGTGAAGAAACAGCATGGTTGTCATGGCGACTGCGGCAGTTGACTGTGACGGCATTGCACAGGACTTTGGTTGTATAGGTGGCAGCCGTAATCCAATATACTAACAGGCATTTGAGACACATGTGACACTGAACCGAACATCGAATCTGTTACTGTACATGGACAAGATATGTGACAGCAATTAGCGCTGCAGGGCCGTTGGCTTCTAGCTTGCTGGCTCGTGTGGTTTAATTTTAGTCGGTGATATAACTATTAGGTTAGAACGTCATATTCCCCTGAGGCGATAATGTGGCCTTGCCATGTATAATAATAAGAGAGTCCAACAAATTAAACTTAAAACAACCAAATGTGGTTTAGCTCTGAAGATGTCTTGATAATTCCATATGCATCATACACTTGCCAGTTTCTGTTGATGGTTGAATTGACAAGAGACGTGTATGTGGTCGATGATGTGATATATATGCTACATTGCTTTGGTGCAGATATTACAAATACATGTATATGTATGTATGCATGTATGCAAGTATATATATATATATATATATATATATATATATATATATATATATATATATATGTATATATATATATGTATACATATATATATATATATATATATATATATATATGTGTGTGTGTGTGTGTGTGTGTGTGTGTGTGTGTGTGTGTGTGTGTGTGTGTGTGTGTGTGTGTGTGTGTGTGTGTGTGTGTGTGTGTGTGTGTGTGTGTGCCTGTCTGTGTGTGTGCCTGTGAGAGAGAGAAGCGAACACGCAGTGGCGCGTAAAATCAGCCGTTTCCTGTTGAAAAAGAAGTGGACATATCATAGTCTCTAATCGAGATTTTGAAACGTTCAACCAGCGTGGGCTATGCTTAGTAGCATCCAAAGCACAATGTACCCGGTAAGGGTTTGTGATGTAAGCTAAAGCTACTGCTTGCTTTTTGGTCACAATATCATCAATATGTATTTGCAGTTCTAACTGGACGTATGTAAATTTAAAAGAAACTGTCATTTATATGTCACAGAGCGATGAAATATAAATATGAGGATGCCTAGCCAGATGACAGTAAATGCCATAACACCAGTAAATACACAGTCGTGGAATGATGAAATGGTAAGGTCATGTTTATTCATACGCTATAATCAAAATCGATGTGGCGATGATCAGATGGTTGCATACATACGCTATAATCGATGTGGCGATGATCAGATGGGTTGTATACATACGCTATAATCGATGTGGCGATGATCAGATGGTTGCATACATACGCTATAATCGATGTGGCGGGGATCAGATGGTTGCATACATGCGCTATAATCGATGTGGCGATGATCAGATGGTTGCATACATACGCTATAATCGATGTGGCGATGATCAGATGAGTTGCATACTTACGCTATAATCGATGTGGCGATGATCAGATGGTTGCATACATACGCTATAATCGATGTGGCGATGATCAGATGGGTTGCATACATACGCTATAATCGATGTGGCGATGACCAGATGGTTGCATACATACGCTATAATCGATGTGGCGATGATCAGATGGGTTGCATACATACGCTATAATCGATGTGGCGATGATCAGATGGTTGCATACATACGCTATAATCGATGTGGCGATGATCAGATGGTTGCATACATACGCTATAATCGATGTGGCGGGGATCAGATGGTTGCATACATACGCTATAATCGATGTGGCGATGATCAGATGGTTGCATACTTACGCTATAATCGATGTGGCGATGATCAGATGGTTGCATACATACGCTATAATCGATGTGGCGGGGATCAGATGGTTGCATACATGCGCTATAATCGATGTGGCGATGACCAGATGGTTGCATACATACGCTATAATCGATGTGGCGATGATCAGATGGGTTGCATACATACGCTATAATCGATGTGGCGGGGATCAGATGGTTGCATACATACGCTATAATCGATGTGGCGATGATCAGATGGTTGCATACTTACGCTATAATCGATGTGGCGATGATCAGATGGTTGCATACATACGCTATAATCGATGTGGCGATGATCAGATGGTTGCATACATACGCTATAATCGATGTGGCGATGATCAGATGGTTGCATACATACGCTATAATCGATGTGGCGATGATCAGATGGTTGCATACATACGCTATAATCGATGTGGCGATGATCAGATGGTTGCATACATACGCTATAATCGATGTGGCGATGATCAGATGGGTTGTATACATACGCTATAATCGATGTGGCGATGATCAGATGGTTGCATACATACGCTATAATCGATGTGGCGGGGATCAGATGGTTGCATACATGCGCTATAATCGATGTGGCGATGATCAGATGGTTGCATACATACGCTATAATCGATGTGGCGATGATCAGATGAGTTGCATACTTACACTATAATCGATGTGGCGATGATCAGATGGTTGCATACATACGCTATAATCGATGTGGCGATGATCAGATGGGTTGCATACATACGCTATAATCGATGTGGCGATGACCAGATGGTTGCATACATACGCTATAATCGATGTGGCGGGGATCAGATGGTTGCATACATACGCTATAATCGATGTGGCGATGATCAGATGGTTGCATACTTACGCTATAATCGATGTGGCGATGATCAGATGGTTGCATACAAACGCTATAATCGATGTGGCGATGATCAGATGGTTGCATACATACGCTATAATCGATGTGGCGATGATCAGATGGGTTGCATACATACGCTATAATCGATGTGGCGATGACCAGATGGTTGCATACATACGCTATAATCGATGTGGCGATGATCAGATGGGTTGCATACATACGCTATAATCGATGTGGCGATGATCAGATGGTTGCATACATACGCTATAATCGATGTGGCGATGATCAGATGGGTTGCATACATACGCTATAATCGATGTGGCGATGATCAGATGGTTGCATACATACGCTATAATCGATGTGGCGATGATCAGATGGTTGCATACATACGCTATAATCGATGTGGCGATGGGATCAGATGGTTGCATACATACGCTATAATCGATGTGGCGATGATCAGATGGTTGCATACATACGCTATAATCGATGGCGGGGATCAGATGGTTGCATACATACGCTATAATCGATGTGGCGATGATCAGATGGTTGCATACATACGCTATAATCGATGTGGCGATGATCAGATGGGTTGCATACATACGCTATAATCGATGGGCGATGATCAGATGGTTGCATACATACGCTATAATCGATGTGGCGATGATCAGATGGTTGCATACATACGCTATAATCGATGTGGCGGGGATCAGATGGTTGCATACATACGCTATAATCGATGTGGCGATGATCAGATGGTTGCATACATACGCTATAATCGATGTGGCGATGATCAGATGGGTTGCATACATACGCTATAATCGATGTGGCGGGGATCAGATGGTTGCATACATACGCTATAATCGATGTGGCGGGGATCAGATGGTTGCATACATACGCTATAATCGATGTGGCGATGATCAGATGGTTGCATACATACGCTATAATCGATGTGGCGATGATCAGATGGTTGCATACATACGCTATAATCGATGTGGCGATGATCAGATGGGTTGCATACATACGCTATAATCGATGTGGCGATGATCAGATGGTTGCATACATACGCTATAATCGATGTGGCGATGATCAGATGGTTGCATACATACGCTATAATCGATGTGGCGATGATCAGATGGGTTGCATACTTACGCTATAATCGATGTGGCGATGATCAGATGGTTGCATACATACGCTATAATCGATGTGGCGATGATCAGATGGGTTGCATACATACGCTATAATCGATGTGGCGATGATCAGATGGTTGCATACTTACGCTATAATCGATGTGGCGATGATCAGATGGTTGCATACAAACGCTATAATCGATGTGGCGATGATCAGATGGTTACATACTTACGCTATAATCGATGTGGCGATGATCAGATGGTTTGCATACATACGCTATAATCGATGTGGCGATGATCAGATGGGTTGCATACATACGCTATAATCGATGTGGCGATGATCAGATGGTTGCATACATACGCTATAATCGATGTGGCGATGATCAGATGGTTTGCATACATACGCTATAATCGATGTGGCGATGATCAGATGGTTGCATACATACGCTATAATCGATGTGGCGATGATCAGATGGTTGCATACATACGCTATAATCGATGTGGCGATGATCAGATGGTTGCATACATACGCTATAATCGATGTGGCGATGATCAGATGGTTGCATACATACGCTATAATCGATGTGGCGATGATCAGATGGTGCGCATACATACGCTATAATCGATGTGGCGATGATCAGATGGTTGCATACATACGCTATAATCGATGTGGCGATGATCAGATGGTTGCATACATACGCTATAATCGATGGCGATGATCAGATGGTTGCATACATACGCTATAATCGATGTGGCGATGATCAGATGGTTGCATACATACGCTATAATCGATGTGGCGATGATCAGATGGTTGCATACATACGCTATAATCGATGTGGCGATGATCAGATGGTTGCATACATACGCTATAATCGATGTGGCGATGATCAGATGGGTTGCATACATACGCTATAATCGATGGCGATGATCAGATGGTTGCATACATACGCTATAATCGATGTGGCGATGATCAGATGGTTGCATACATACGCTATAATCGATGTGGCGATGATCAGATGGTTGCATACATACGCTATAATCGATGGGCGATGATCAGATGGTTGCATACATACGCTATAATCGATGTGGCGATGATCAGATGGTTGCATACATACGCTATAATCGATGTGGCGATGATCAGATGGTTGCATACATACGCTATAATCGATGTGGCGATGATCAGATGGTTGCATACATACGCTATAATCGATGTGGCGATGATCAGATGGTTGCATACATACGCTATAATCGATGTGGCGATGATCAGATGGTTGCATACATACGCTATAATCGATGTGGCGATGATCAGATGGTTGCATACATACGCTATAATCGATGTGGCGATGATCAGATGGTTGCATACATACGCTATAATCGATGTGGCGATGATCAGATGGTTTGCATACATACGCTATAATCGATGTGGCGATGATCAGATGGGTTGCATACATACGCTATAATCGATGTGGCGATGATCAGATGGTTGCATACATACGCTATAATCGATGTGGCGATGATCAGATGGTTGCATACATACGCTATAATCGATGTGGCGATGATCAGATGGTTGCATACATACGCTATAATCGATGTGGCGATGATCAGATGGTTGCATACATACGCGCCATAATCGATGTGGCGATGATCAGATGGTTGCATACATACGCTATAATCGATGTGGCGATGATCAGATGGTTTGCATACATACGCTATAATCGATGGCGATGATCAGATGGTTGCATACATACGCTATAATCGATGTGGCGATGATCAGATGGTTGCATACATACGCTATAATCGATGTGGCGATGATCAGATGGTTGCATACATACGCTATAATCGATGTGGCGATGATCAGATGGTTGCATACATACGCTATAATCGATGTGGCGATGATCAGATGGTTGCATACATACGCTATAATCGATGTGGCGATGATCAGATGGTTGCATACATACGCTATAATCGATGTGGCGATGATCAGATGGTTTGCATACATACGCTATAATCGATGTGCGATGATCAGATGGTTGCATACATACGCTATAATCGATGTGGCGATGATCAGATGGTTGCATACATACGCTATAATCGATGTGGCGATGATCAGATGGTTGCATACATACGCTATAATCGATGTGGCGATGATCAGATGGTTGCATACATACGCTATAATCGATGTGGCGATGATCAGATGGTTGCATACATACGCTATAATCGATGTGGCGATGATCAGATGGTTGCATACATACGCTATAATCGATGTGGCGATGATCAGATGGTTTGCATACATACGCTATAATCGATGTGGCGATGATCAGATGGTTGCATACATACGCTATAATCGATGTGGCGATGATCAGATGGTTGCATACATACGCTATAATCGATGTGGCGATGATCAGATGGTTGCATACATACGCTATAATCGATGTGGCGATGATCAGATGGTTGCATACATACGCTATAATCGATGTGGCGATGATCAGATGGTTGCATACATACGCTATAATCGATGTGGCGATGATCAGATGGTTGCATACATACGCTATAATCGATGTGGCGATGATCAGATGGGTTGCATACATACGCTATAATCGATGTGGCGATGATCAGATGGTTGCATACATACGCTATAATCGATGTGGCGATGATCAGATGGTTGCATACATACGCTATAATCGATGTGGCGATGATCAGATGGTTGCATACATACGCTATAATCGATGTGGCGATGATCAGATGGTTGCATACATACGCTATAATCGATGTGGCGATGATCAGATGGTTGCATACATACGCTATAATCGATGTGGCGATGATCAGATGGTTGCATACATACGCTATAATCGATGTGGCGATGATCAGATGGTTGCATACATACGCTATAATCGATGTGGCGATGATCAGATGGGTTGCATACATACGCTATAATCGATGTGGCGATGATCAGATGGTTGCATACATACGCTATAATCGATGGCGGCGATGATCAGATGGTTGCATACATACGCTATAATCGATGTGGCGATGATCAGATGGTTGCATACATACGCTATAATCGATGTGGCGATGATCAGATGGTTGCATACATACGCTATAATCGATGTGGCGATGATCAGATGGTTGCATACATACGCTATAATCGATGTGGCGATGATCAGATGGTTGCATACATACGCTATAATCGATGCAATCGATGTGGGGATGATCGAGATGGGTTGCATACATACGCTATAATCGATGTGGCGATGATCAGATGGTTGCATACATACGCTATAATCGATGTGGCGATGATCAGATGGTTGCATACATACGCTATAATCGATGTGGCGATGATCAGATGGTTGCATACATACGCTATAATCGATGTGGCGATGATCAGATGGTTGCATACATACGCTATAATCGATGTGGCGATGATCAGATGGTTGCATACATACGCTATAATCGATGGTGATCAGATGGTTGCATACATACGCTATATAATCGATGTGGCGATGATCAGATGGTTGCATACATACGCTATAATCGATGTGGCGATGATCAGATGGTTGCATACATACGCTATAATCGATGTGGCGATGATCAGATGGTTGCATACATACGCTATAATCGATGGCGATGATCAGATGGTTGCATACATACGCTATAATCGATGTGGCGATGATCAGATGGTTGCATACATACGCTATAATCGATGTGGCGATGATCAGATGGTTGCATACATACGCTATAATCGATGTGGCGATGATCAGATGGTTGCATACATACGCTATAATCGATGTGGCGATGATCAGATGGTTGCATACATACGCTATAATCGATGTGGCGATGATCAGATGGTTGCATACATACGCTATAATCGATGGGCGATGATCAGATGGTTGCATACATACGCTATAATCGATGTGGCGATGATCAGATGGTTGCATACATACGCTATAATCGATGTGGCGATGATCAGATGGTTGCATACATACGCTATAATCGATGTGGCGATGATCAGATGGTTGCATACATACGCTATAATCGATGGGCGATGATCAGATGGTTGCATACATACGCTATAATCGATGTGGCGATGATCAGATGGTTGCATACATACGCTATAATCGATGTGGCGATGATCAGATGGTTGCACACAACGCTATAATCGATGTGGCGATGATCAGATGGTTGCATACATACGCTATAATCGATGTGGCGATGATCAGATGGTTGCATACATACGCTATAATCGATGGCGATGATCAGATGGTTGCATACATACGCTATAATCGATGTGGCGATGATCAGATGGTTGCATACATACGCTATAATCGATGTGGCGATGATCAGATGGTTGCATACATACGCTATAATCGATGTGGCGATGATCAGATGGTTGCATACATACGCTATAATCGATGTGGCGATGATCAGATGGTTGCATACATACGCTATAATCGATGTGGCGATGATCAGATGGTTGCATACATACGCTATAATCGATGTGGCGATGATCAGATGGTTGCATACATACGCTATAATCGATGTGGCGATGATCAGATGGTTGCATACATACGCTATAATCGATGTGGCGATGATCAGATGGTTGCATACATACGCTATAATCGATGTGGCGATGATCAGATGGTTGCATACATACGCTATAATCGATGTGGCGATGATCAGATGGGTTGCATACATACGCTATAATCGATGTGGCGATGATCAGATGGTTGCATACACACGCTATAATCGATGTGGCGATGATCAGATGGTTTGCATACATACGCTATAATCGATGTGGCGATGATCAGATGGTTGCATACATACGCTATAATCGATGTGGCGATGATCAGATGGTTGCATACATACGCTATAATCGATGTGGCGATGATCAGATGGTTGCATACATACGCTATAATCGATGTGGCGATGATCAGATGGTTGCATACATACGCTATAATCGATGTGGCGATGATCAGATGGTTGCATACATACGCTATAATCGATGTGGCGATGATCAGATGGTTGCATACATACGCTATAATCGATGTGGCGATGATCAGATGGTTGCATACATACGCTATAATCGATGTGGCGATGATCAGATGGTTGCATACATACGCTATAATCGATGTGGCGATGATCAGATGGTTGCATACATACGCTATAATCGATGTGGCGATGATCAGATGGTTGCATACATACGCTATAATCGATGTGGCGATGATCAGATGGTTGCATACATACGCTATAATCGATGTGGCGATGATCAGATGGTTGCATACATACGCTATAATCGATGTGGCGATGATCAGATGGTTGCATACATACGCTATAATCGATGTGGCGGCGATGATCAGATGGTTTGCATACATACGCTATAATCGATGTGGCGATGATCAGATGGTTGCATACATACGCTATAATCGATGTGGCGATGATCAGATGGTTTGCATACATACGCTATAATCGATGTGGCGATGATCAGATGGTTGCATACATACGCTATAATCGATGTGGCGATGATCAGATGGTTGCATACATACGCTATAATCGATGTGGCGATGATCAGATGGTTGCATACATACGCTATAATCGATGTGGCGATGATCAGATGGTTGCATACATACGCTATAATCGATGGCGATGATCAGATGGTTGCATACATACGCTATAATCGATGTGGCGATGATCAGATGGTTGCATACATACGCTATAATCGATGGGCGATGATCAGATGGGTTGCATACATACGCTATAATCGATGTGGCGATGATCAGATGGTTGCATACATACGCTATAATCGATGTGGCGATGATCAGATGGTTGCATACATACGCTATAATCGATGTGGCGATGATCAGATGGTTGCATACATACGCTATAATCGATGTGGCGATGATCAGATGGTTGCATACATACGCTATAATCGATGTGGCGATGATCAGATGGTTGCATACATACGCTATAATCGATGTGGCGATGATCAGATGGGTTGCATACATACGCTATAATCGATGTGGCGATGATCAGATGGTTGCATACATACGCTATAATCGATGTGGCGATGATCAGATGGTTGCATACATACGCTATAATCGATGTGGCGATGATCAGATGGTTGCATACATACGCTATAATCGATGGCGATGATCAGATGGGTTGCATACATACGCTATAATCGATGTGGCGATGATCAGATGGTTGCATACATACGCTATAATCGATGGCGATGATCAGATGGTTGCATACATACGCTATAATCGATGTGGCGATGATCAGATGGTTGCATACATACGCTATAATCGATGTGGCGATGATCAGATGGTTGCATACATACGCTATAATCGATGTGGCGATGATCAGATGGTTGCATACATACGCTATAATCGATGTGGCGATGATCAGATGGTTGCATACATACGCTATAATCGATGTGGCGATGATCAGATGGTTGCATACATACGCTATAATCGATGTGGCGATGATCAGATGGTTGCATACATACGCTATAATCGATGTGGCGATGATCAGATGGTTGCATACATACGCTATAATCGATGTGGCGATGATCAGATGGTTGCATACATACGCTATAATCGATGGCGATGATCAGATGGTTGCATACATACGCTATAATCGATGTGGCGATGATCAGATGGTTGCATACATACGCTATAATCGATGTGGCGATGATCAGATGGTTGCATACATACGCTATAATCGATGTGGCGATGATCAGATGGTTGCATACATACGCTATAATCGATGTGGCGATGATCAGATGGGTTGCATACATACGCTATAATCGATGTGGCGATGATCAGATGGTTGCATACATACGCTATAATCGATGTGGCGATGATCAGATGGTTGCATACATACGCTATAATCGATGTGGCGATGATCAGATGGTTGCATACATACGCTATAATCGATGTGGCGATGATCGATGGTTGCATACATACGCTATAATCGATGTGGCGATGATCAGATGGCTGCATACATACGCTATAATCGATGTGGCGATGATCAGATGGTTGCATACATACGCTATAATCGATGTGGCGATGATCAGATGGTTGCATACATACGCTATAATCGATGTGGCGATGATCAGATGGTTGCATACATACGCTATAATCGATGTGGCGATGATCAGATGGTTGCATACATACGCTATAATCGATGCGATGATCGATGGTTGCATCAGCTATGGGCGATGATCAGATGGTTGCATACATACGCTATAATCGATGTGGCGATGATCAGATGGTTGCATACATACGCTATAATCGATGTGGCGATGATCAGATGGTTGCATACATACGCTATAATCGATGTGGCGATGATCAGATGGTTGCATACATACGCTATAATCGATGTGGCGATGATCAGATGGTTGCATACATACGCTATAATCGATGTGGCGATGATCAGATGGTTGCATACATACGCTATAATCGATGTGGCGATGATCAGATGGTTGCATACATACGCTATAATCGATGTGGCGATGATCAGATGGTTGCATACATACGCTATAATCGATGTGGCGATGATCAGATGGTTGCATACATACGCTATAATCGATGGCGATGATCAGATGGGTTGCATACATACGCTATAATCGATGTGGCGATGATCAGATGGTTGCATACATACGCTATAATCGATGTGGCGATGATCAGATGGTTGCATACATACGCTATAATCGATGTGGCGATGATCAGATGGTTGCATACATACGCTATAATCGATGTGGCGATGATCAGATGGTTGCATACATACGCTATAATCGATGTGGCGATGATCAGATGGGTTGCATACATACGCTATAATCGATGGCGATGATCAGATGGTTGCATACATACGCTATAATCGATGTGGCGATGATCAGATGGTTGCATACATACGCTATAATCGATGGGCGATGATCAGATGGTTGCATACATACGCTATAATCGATGGGCGATGATCAGATGGTTGCATACATACGCTATAATCGATGTGGCGATGATCAGATGGTTGCATACATACGCTATAATCGATGGCGATGATCAGATGGTTGCATACATACGCTATAATCGATGTGGCGATGATCAGATGGGTTGCATACATACGCTATAATCGATGTGGCGATGATCAGATGGTTGCATACATACGCTATAATCGATGGCGGCGATGATCAGATGGTTGCATACATACGCTATAATCGATGTGGCGATGATCAGATGGCGCATACATACGCTATAATCGATGTGGCGATGATCAGATGGTTGCATACATACGCTATAATCGATGTGGCGATGATCAGATGGTTGCATACATACGCTATAATCGATGTGGCGATGATCAGATGGTTGCATACATACGCTATAATCGATGTGGCGATGATCAGATGGTTGCATACATACGCTATAATCGATGTGGCGATGATCAGATGGTTGCATACATACGCTATAATCGATGGGCGATGATCAGATGGTTGCATACATACGCTATAATCGATGGGCGATGATCAGATGGTTGCATACATACGCTATAATCGATGTGGCGATGATCAGATGGTTGCATACATACGCTATAATCGATGTGGCGATGATCAGATGGTTGCATACATACGCTACGCTATAATCGATGTGGCGATGATCAGATGGGTTGCATACATACGCTATAATCGATGGGCGATGATCAGATGGTTGCATACATACGCTATAATCGATGTGGCGATGATCAGATGGTTGCATACATACGCTATAATCGATGTGGCGATGATCAGATGGTTGCATACATACGCTATAATCGATGTGGCGATGATCAGATGGTTTGCATACATACGCTATAATCGATGTGGCGATGATCAGATGGTTGCATACATACGCTATAATCGATGTGGCGATGATCAGATGGTTGCATACATACGCTATAATCGATGTGGCGATGATCAGATGGGTTGCATACATACGCTATAATCGATGTGGCGATGATCAGATGGTTGCATACATACGCTATAATCGATGTGGCGATGATCAGATGGTTTGCATACATACGCTATAATCGATGTGGCGATGATCAGATGGTTGCATACATACGCTATAATCGATGTGGCGATGATCAGATGGGTTGCATACATACGCTATAATCGATGTGGCGATGATCAGATGGTTGCATACATACGCTATAATCGATGTGGCGATGATCAGATGGTTGCATACATACGCTATAATCGATGTGGCGATGATCAGATGGTTGCATACATACGCTATAATCGATGGCGATGATCAGATGGGTTGCATACATACGCTATAATCGATGTGGCGATGATCAGATGGCTGCATACATACGCTATAATCGATGTGGCGATGATCAGATGGTTGCATACATACGCTATAATCGATGTGGCGATGATCAGATGGTTGCATACATACGCTATAATCGATGTGGCGATGATCAGATGGTTGCATACATACGCTATAATCGATGTGGCGATGATCAGATGGTTGCATACATACGCTATAATCGATGTGGCGATGATCAGATGGTTGCATACATACGCTATAATCGATGTGGCGATGATCAGATGGTTTGCATACATACGCTATAATCGATGTGGCGATGATCAGATGGTTGCATACATACGCTATAATCGATGTGGCGATGATCAGATGGTTGCATACATACGCTATAATCGATGTGGCGATGATCAGATGGTTGCATACATACGCTATAATCGATGTGGCGATGATCAGATGGCTGCATACATACGCTATAATCGATGTGGCGATGATCAGATGGTGGTTGCATACATACGCTATAATCGATGTGGCGATGATCAGATGGTTGCATACATACGCTATAATCGATGTGGCGATGATCAGATGGTTGCATACATACGCTATAATCGATGTGGCGATGATCAGATGGTTGCATACATACGCTATAATCGATGGCGGCGATGATCAGATGGTTGCATACATACGCTATAATCGATGTGGCGATGATCAGATGGTTGCATACATACGCTATAATCGATGTGGCGATGATCAGATGGTTGCATACATACGCTATAATCGATGTGGCGATGATCAGATGGTTGCATACATACGCTATAATCGATGTGGCGATGATCAGATGGTTGCATACATACGCTATAATCGATGTGGCGATGATCAGATGGTTGCATACATACGCTATAATCGATGTGGCGATGATCAGATGGTTGCATACATACGCTATAATCGATGTGGCGATGATCAGATGGTTTGCATACATACGCTATAATCGATGTGGCGATGATCAGATGGTTGCATACATACGCTATAATCGATGTGGCGATGATCAGATGGTTGCATACATACGCTATAATCGATGTGGCGATGATCAGATGGTTGCATACATACGCTATAATCGATGTGGCGATGATCAGATGGTTGCATACATACGCTATAATCGATGTGGCGATGATCAGATGGTTGCATACATACGCTATAATCGATGATGGCGATGATCAGATGGTTGCATACATACGCTATAATCGATGTGGCGATGATCAGATGGTTGCATACATACGCTATAATCGATGTGGCGATGATCAGATGGGTTGCATACATACGCTATAATCGATGTGGCGATGATCAGATGGTTGCATACATACGCTATAATCGATGTGGCGATGATCAGATGGTTGCATACATACGCTATAATCGATGTGGCGATGATCAGATGGTTGTTGCATACATACGCTATAATCGATGTGGCGATGATCAGATGGTTGCATACATACGCTATAATCGATGTGGCGATGATCAGATGGTTGCATACATACGCTATAATCGATGTGGCGATGATCAGATGGGTTGCATACATACGCTATAATCGATGTGGCGATGATCAGATGGTTGCATACGCCGCTATAATCGATGTGGCGATGATCAGATGGGTTGCATACATACGCTATAATCGATGTGGCGATGATCAGATGGTTGCATACATACGCGCCATAATCGATGTGGCGATGATCAGATGGTTGCATACATACGCTATAATCGATGTGGCGATGATCAGATGGTTGCATACATACGCTATAATCGATGTGGCGATGATCAGATGGTTGCATACATACGCTATAATCGATGTGGCGATGATCAGATGGTTGCATACATACGCTATAATCGATGTGGCGATGATCAGATGGTTGCATACATACGCTATAATCGATGTGGCGATGATCAGATGGTTGCATACATACGCTATAATCGATGTGGCGATGATCAGATGGTTGCATACATACGCTATAATCGATGTGGCGATGATCAGATGGTTGCATACATACGCTATAATCGATGTGGCGATGATCAGATGGTTGCATACATACGCTATAATCGATGTGGCGATGATCAGATGGTTGCATACATACGCTATAATCGATGTGGCGATGATCAGATGGTTGCATACATACGCTATAATCGATGTGGCGATGATCAGATGGTTGCATACATACGCTATAATCGATGTGGCGATGATCAGATGGTTGCATACATACGCTATAATCGATGTGGCGATGATCAGATGGTTGCATACATACGCTATAATCGATGGCGATGATCAGATGGTTGCATACATACGCTATAATCGATGTGGCGATGATCAGATGGTTGCATACATACGCTATAATCGATGTGGCGATGATCAGATGGTTGCATACATACGCTATAATCGATGTGGCGATGATCAGATGGTTGCATACATACGCTATAATCGATGTGGCGATGATCAGATGGTTGCATACATACGCTATAATCGATGTGGCGATGATCAGATGGTTGCATACATACGCTATAATCGATGTGGCGATGATCAGATGGTTGCATACATACGCTATAATCGATGTGGCGATGATCAGATGGTTGCATACATACGCTATAATCGATGTGGCGATGATCAGATGGTTGCATACATACGCTATAATCGATGTGGCGATGATCAGATGGGTTGCATACATACGCTATAATCGATGTGGCGATGATCAGATGGTTGCATACATACGCTATAATCGATGTGGCGATGATCAGATGGCTGCATACATACGCTATAATCGATGTGGCGATGATCAGATGGTTGCATACATACGCTATAATCGATGGCGATGATCAGATGGTTGCATACATACGCTATAATCGATGTGGCGATGATCAGATGGTTGCATACATACGCTATAATCGATGTGGCGATGATCAGATGGTTGCATACATACGCTATAATCGATGGGCGATGATCAGATGGTTGCATACATACGCTATAATCGATGGGCGATGATCAGATGGTTGCATACATACGCTATAATCGATGTGGCGATGATCAGATGGTTGCATACATACGCTATAATCGATGTGGCGATGATCAGATGGGTTGCATACATACGCTATAATCGATGTGGCGATGATCAGATGGTTGCATACATACGCTATAATCGATGTGGCGATGATCAGATGGTTGCATACATACGCTATAATCGATGTGGCGATGATCAGATGGTTGCATACATACGCTATAATCGATGTGGCGATGATCAGATGGTTGCATACATACGCTACGCCAATCGATGTGGCGATGATCAGATGGTTGCATACATACGCTATAATCGATGGGCGATGATCAGATGGTTGCATACATACGCTATAATCGATGTGGCGATGATCAGATGGTTGCATACATACGCTATAATCGATGTGGCGATGATCAGATGGTTGCATACATACGCTATAATCGATGTGGCGATGATCAGATGGTTGCATACATACGCTATAATCGATGTGGCGATGATCAGATGGTTGCATACATACGCTATAATCGATGATGGCGATGATCAGATGGTTGCATACATACGCTATAATCGATGTGGCGATGATCAGATGGTTGCATACATACGCTATAATCGATGTGGCGATGATCAGATGGTTGCATACATACGCTATAATCGATGTGGCGATGATCAGATGGTTGCATACATACGCTATAATCGATGTGGCGATGATCAGATGGTTGCATACATACGCTATAATCGATGGCGATGATCAGATGGTTGCATACATACGCTATAATCGATGTGGCGATGATCAGATGGTTGCATACATACGCTATAATCGATGTGGCGATGATCAGATGGTTGCATACGCCATACGCTATAATCGATGGCGATGATCAGATGGTTGCATACACGCGCATACGCTATAATCGATGTGGCGATGATCAGATGGTTGCATACATACGCTATAATAATCGATGTGGCGATGATCAGATGGTTGCATACATACGCTATAATCGATGTGGCGATGATCAGATGGTTGCATACATACGCTATAATCGATGTGGCGATGATCAGATGGTTGCATACATACGCTATAATCGATGTGGCGATGATCAGATGGTTGCATACATACGCTATAATCGATGTGGCGATGATCAGATGGTTGCATACATACGCTATAATCGATGTGGCGATGATCAGATGGTTGCATACATACGCCATAATCGATGTGGCGATGATCAGATGGTTGCATACATACGCTATAATCGATGTGGCGATGATCAGATGGCTGCATACATACGCTATAATCGATGGCGATGATCAGATGGTTGCATACATACGCCATATAATCGATGTGGCGATGATCAGATGGTTGCATACATACGCTATAATCGATGTGCGATGATCAGATGGATGCATACGCTATGATGCATGATCAGATGGTTGCATACATACGCTATAATCGATGTGGCGATGATCAGATGGTTGCATACATACGCTATAATCGATGTGGCGATGATCAGATGGTTGCATACATACGCTATAATCGATGTGGCGATGATCAGATGGTTGCATACATACGCTATAATCGATGGGCGATGATCAGATGGTTGCATGCATACATACGCTATAATCGATGGCGATGATCAGATGGGCGCATACATACGCTATAATCGATGGCGATGGCGATCAGATGGTTGCATACATACGCTATAATCGATGTGGCGATGATCAGATGGTTGCATACATACGCTATAATCGATGATGGCGATGATCAGATGGTTGCATACATACGCTATAATCGATGTGGCGATGATCAGATGGTTGCATACATACGCTATAATCGATGGCGATGATCAGATGGTTGCATACATACGCTATAATCGATGTGGCGATGATCAGATGGTTGCATACATACGCTATAATCGATGTGGCGACGATCAGATGGTTGCATACATACGCTATAATCGATGTGGCGGGATCAGATGGTTGCATACATACGCTATAATCGATGTGGCGATGATCAGATGGTTGCATACATACGCTATAATCGATGGGCGATGATCAGATGGTTGCATACATACGCTATAATCGATGTGGCGATGATCAGATGGTTGCATACATACGCTATAATCGATGGGCGATGATCAGATGGTTGCATACATACGCTATAATCGATGGGCGATGATCAGATGGTTGCATACATACGCTATAATCGATGGGCGATGATCAGATGGGTTGCATACTTACGCTATAATCGATGTGGCGATGATCAGATGGTTGCATACATACGCTATAATCGATGGGCGATGATCAGATGGGTTGCATACATACGCTATAATCGATGTGGCGATGACCAGATGGTTGCATACATACGCTATAATCGATGTGGCGATGATCAGATGGGTTGCATACATACGCTATAATCGATGTGGCGATGATCAGATGGTTGCATACATACGCTATAATCGATGTGGCGATGATCAGATGGTTGCATACATACGCTATAATCGATGTGGCGGGGATCAGATGGCTGCATACATACGCTATAATCGATGTGGCGGGGATCAGATGGTTGCATACATACGCTATAATCGATGTGGCGATGATCAGATGGGTTGCATACATACGCTATAATCGATGTGGCGATGATCAGATGGTTGCATACATACGCTATAATCGATGTGGCGACGATCAGATGGTTACATACATACGCTATAATCGATGTGGCGGGGATCAGATGGTTGCATACATACGCTATAATCGATGTGGCGGAGATCAGATGGTTGCATACATACGCTATAATCGATGTGGCGATGATCAGATGGTTGCATACATACGCTATAATCGATGTGGCGATGATCAGATGGTTGCATACATACGCTATAATCGATGTGGCGATGATCAGATGGTTGCATACATACGCTATAATCGATGTGGCGATGATCAGATGGTTGCATACATACGCTATAAACGATGTGGCGGGATCAGATGGTTGCATACATACGCTATAATCGATGTGGCGGGGATCAGATGGTTGCATACATACGCTATAATCGATGTGGCGGGGATCAGATGGTTGCATACATACGCTATAATCGATGTGGCGATGATCAGATGGTTGCACATACGCTATAATCGATGGCGATGATCAGATGGTTGCATACATACGCTATAATCGATGGCGATGATCAGATGGGTTGCATACATACGCTATAATCGATGTGGCGATGACCAGATGGTTGCATACATACGCTATAATCGATGTGGCGATGATCAGATGGGTTGCATACATACGCTATAATCGATGTGGCGATGATCAGATGGTTGCATACATACGCTATAATCGATGTGGCGATGATCAGATGGTTGCATACATACGCTATAATCGATGGGCGGGGATCATATGGTTGCATACATACGCTATAATCGATGTGGCGATGATCAGATGGGTTGCATACATACGCTATAATCGATGTGGCGATGATCAGATGGTTGCATACATACGCTATAATCGATGTGGCGATGATCAGATGGTTTGCATACATACGCTATAATCGATGTGGCGGGGATCAGATGGTTGCATACATACGCTATAATCGATGTGGCGGGGATCAGATGGTTGCATACATACGCTATAATCGATGTGGCGATGATCAGATGGTTGCATACATACGCTATAATCGATGTGGCGATGATCAGATGGTTGCATACACATACGCTATAATCGATGTGGCGATGATCAGATGGTTGCATACATACGCTATAATCGATGGGCGATGATCAGATGGTTGCATACATACGCTATAATCGATGGGCGGGGATCAGATGGTTGCATACATACGCTATAATCGATGATGGCGGGGATCAGATGGTTGCATACATACGCTATAATCGATGTGGCGGGATCAGATGGTTGCATACATACGCTATAATCGATGTGGCGGGGATCATATGGTTGCATACATACGCTATAATCGATGTGGCGATGATCAGATGGGTTGCATACATACGCTATAATCGATGGGCGATGATCAGATGGTTGCATACATACGCTATAATCGATGTGGCGGGGATCAGATGGTTGCATATATACGCTATAATCGATGTGGCGGGGATCAGATGGTTGCATACATACGCTATAATCGATGTGCGCGATGATCAGATGGTTGCATACATACGCTATAATCGATGTGGCGATGATCAGATGGTTGCATACATACGCTATAATCGATGTGGCGATGATCAGATGGTTGCATACATACGCTATAATCGATGTGGCGATGATCAGATGGTTGCATACATTGTATTAAAAAAAATATAGAAAATTACACACGGTGCGCGATTCGAACGCACGCGCCCAGAGGGCATTAGATTAGCAATCTAACGGAGTAACCACTTTCCTAACCGTGTTAATATTAAATTACTTTGTAAACCATCTATCTATAACAATAAAATGTTTTAATAGACTACAGCATGTCCACAAAGGTTAAATAAAAATATTGTCCACACCTACGCTACAGTGTACACGATGTCACCGATGCACAATGCCAGTACACAATTATACCAAAATATTAAACCAAGTACAATACGGGGATATAAGTACACCTTTTCGATCACAACTATGTTCTGAGCAACAATACGTGTCGTGTCGCGATTTCAAATACGATGTGCATACAACGGTGGAGTGATTCTGAACTGTGAAGCTGAAATATATTTAATGCAAGTACACGAGAAATTATGCTCTTCTGTATTACTGTGGCGTATGCATTAACGTGGGCTTGCGATCTAAGCTCAGTATTGCCATGGGTGCAACAGGGTTGTGTAACTAGCACTTCAGTTGGCAAACAAAGCACCTCAAATATCCCTTATAAGTCCCAGTACCACAGTACCACTGAAGAAATATTGTGGCATGTATGTATAGAATTATAATATGCGCATTGTACTCACATGTCCCATGTCGCACGCTGCAGTGGGTTCAATTGAGTCTTGATAAATTGCGCACAATAACTTGGAATACTCAAGCTAGTGACATTCGATGGGATCTATATGGTCCGGTAATACATTGTGAAGGCTTGATTCCGTGCGGCCCCTCGTAGGTGAGTGACGA
Organism: Sphaeroforma sirkka; assembly: GCA_001586965.3. Classification (NCBI taxonomy): domain Eukaryota; class Ichthyosporea; order Ichthyophonida; genus Sphaeroforma; species Sphaeroforma sirkka. The sequence goes on along the minus strand of LUCW03000065.1, from coordinate 177,909 downwards.
ATTTCAGACTTCGTTACTTTTACAGTAAACTCATATGGAGTAGCCATCAACACTCAGGGGGCAAATACGTCAAATAAAAGTATCAATTAGTCGAACAACCTTAACCTCTTAAAGACGGCAGATTATATCGTATCGTAAAGGTTGTGGCTATTAAAATTATACATGATATAAATAAAATTAGATCATTAAAAAAATGAGTTGGAACGTCTGGCACAATACATCACTGTGGATATATCAGATATTGTTAAGGTGTGCGGTCATATCACGACTGAAAATATCCGAGACGTAAATTTCTACACGTTGTGTATGAAAATATGTAGATTCTATCAGAATTAGGTTCATTTTCAATATTCGCACAACAAACAGTTGGTAGTTTGTTTGTGAGAATATTATGCGTCGAAATATGATTTTGAATTCGTATCTCTATCTCGCTATTTCTATAGCATTAAATGTGACCGTGACTGATGTTATGGTAAAATCTCAAATGGAGAGGTTTCCTTATCGACAAAAGAAATTCTTGAAGCCGCATAGTTCTCGGCTTGAATCGTGAAACAATAACGACAGAATGATGAATGAGCTGTCAAGCCTTGTGTATGACAGCACTGGTACGATATTTTCTCACGACGGACTTTATCTAGATACTTCTGAAACAGAAATGAAGGATGGTTACTCTTAATTGGATGTGGTAGTAAAGCCTTGTGTACGTCACGGAAGTATGCATCAGCTATAGGGTCTAACGGCAGAAGGTCCTAAAAATAAGGACAGTTGGTTGAAAATCGCGTATATACTTTATGTGCCGATGTCAAACATTTGCACTGGAATACTTAGTATACCACTATTCTTGACATACACTATACATCGAATAAAACTTATAATTCGGAGCGCGATCAAGTTCGCTTTTAAAATACACCCTGGATCGATGCGCGTTGAGAAAAAATCAAGATGCATCAGTTTCGACTTTGTAATTTTCTATTACTGTTGTTCATCCGTAGATGCTAATTACTTCGAGCCGTAAATCTGCTGAGGAAACCCCAATGTGAACATCGGTACCAGAATTTAACTTTTACAATTTATACAAGGTAAAAGTGCAGCCACACAAAGTGTGAAATCTAGCTTTTGAAGATTAAAAAGTATTCCTACTTTCCCCCATAAGAAAGTTGTAAATTTAGGCGTATAAAAAAGGAAAACATTTTTTACATATGACATAGCACAGCACATAAATTTTAGGTTGGTATTAGAGAACATACGATGTACACCCATGGTTAAATATCGCGGCAATATGTACGGCGTTTAGTTCTATTTGATGTACACCGATGAAGCCTCCAGCGGACCCGACGACGCCACATCGGGACCGACATGTTCTGCAAAATGTTGTCACGACATGCATGACGTGTCCTTTGCCCAAATGTCGGCGTCGTTCACTGACCCGGTATAAATATTTAGAACTATGTGGATATATAGCCTACAATATAAACTTTACAAACTTTACAATACATTTTTTAAACCACCAGTTTTACTCTCTCTCTAGTAGAGATAATTTCTGTCACCAGGATTCATTTCACTGCTCGAAGAGTCGAAGTCGAGGAGTAATATGTTATATATCGAATGTAAAATATAATACGTAAATTTAGCTGAAATATCAGTACGACTGCCGAGTGTCGACTGTACTCTACATTTATTGTACTGTGACTCAGAGAGTGCACACACTGCACACAGTGCACAGTGAGCGGTGAGCACACATTTGACATTGCACGGTGCATCTGATGGTTGATACTGCGATGTATTTAAAAATAGTATTTACCGACTGCAGTCTGCACTCATTTATTGACTCCGGTATCTAAACATTTACTCTGCAGTCTGCACTCTGCAGTCTGTTTACAGCTCTACACGGTGATCTCCCCTGCAGCAGTCCTCAAGGATGACAGGCTGACACTATACTTTTTATTAAATAAATATTTATTACTATTTTATTTAAAGTGTCTACAAAAATGTGATCTGACTGACCTCCTCTGCTCTGAGAATTCCCTGCTGCAGGCCTCAAGAGCTAAGGCGCAAGGCCGACTTGACTACATTTTTTTACTATAAACTATATTTTTTTATTTGCTTAAATAAAATAAAAACAATCTAAGGGCAAACCAATCATGATACATCTCGTCATCTATTTGAAAAACAACCCATATGATTCTTGATTAGAATTTAGATCTGAAAAATACTGTTTGAGAAAATATTTCTATTTCTTCTTGTTGTTTGCTTTTTTTTATAAATACCTTTTTTCAATTTGTTTGTTTCTATTTTATTTACACATAAATAAATATAGCCTTCTAAATTAGGAAGCTATGTATTGTTATTATATTATGAAAACAAAAAAAACCCCCGGAATGAGATAAGAATCTAAGATAAAAAAATTCATACAGTCAAACCTCTTTTTTTGTCCTAGGTCCGTTTCAGGCCAAGCTTTGGACACAAAAAGAGGAAGACAAATATCAGGCAAGTAGAGTTTGGGACTTGAGTCAGTCCATATAGCTAGGTACATACACTGGTACATTTTTTGTACATACGCGCATATCAAATGCTCCTTTTATTGAAGCGTTCAAGCATCGGCTTTGATCTATTTCGTGGTAATACAATTGAAGGCGTATTGTTTGGCTCACTTGTTGGCGGTAAGTATTTATAACTTAGTAGGCAATATACCTGACTACTACATCCCGCACCCGGAACAATACCACAGAATATGGAACGCTCGAACCCAATATGCGAGGATTACTGCTGTTTTTATGTATATTAAATCTCATTTATACGTTATTATGAAATCACATGCTAATCCACTTCTCTCTTGAGAGTATAACAGGCCATGAGTGAATCCATACAGTAGTATTCTGCTACAAAAGAACTGCAAATGTTTCGAGTCCCAGAGTATAAAAATGGACATAAAAAGAGGTAAATAATAAAAGACTAAAAAGGAGGTTTCCGTGAGAGAGAGAGACTGAGAGAGCATTTAGACTGTAAATAAATAAATGGAGCCAAAGAGTCCCGACACTGAATATGTAATCCCCCGAAGGCCGCAGGGTCATAAACGCTGTGACGCGTATTTTGTACGTGAATTGAGAATTCTGTCAAAATTGGAAATTTTGGACTATACTGGGGACTTTCAAATACATGGCGGACATCCCCATACCTAGTGTACTAATGAAAAGTATTCTTTAGAATCTTGCATTGTATTGGTCAATTCTGGAAAAGAGAAGGATATACGACCTAGATCGTTCTGATATGTTATACTGAAATCTTATACTAAATTCTGATTTAGGACTACTACCACCATCGTATTTAACTGTGATTACTTCTATAATGTGTCGTGAGGAGAACGGGTCTAAATAAAAAGCAAAGAAGCGGAGCCTACCGAGCTCGGCTCTCACGGTCTCACCCCCTGCGGCCTGCGGGTAGTGATGTTTACAAGAAGTTATATATTTCTGAAAAACTCCCGCTGCCGCCAAATGTAAAATTTAAAATTTTGGGGTTTTAGGGATTTTTGTTTATTTTTATAAAAAATATAAAAAACAAAACAACCCAAATTGAAAAGACATGTTGCATGACCATTGACCAACTCTGGGACGTGGGGTGTCTGCTCTGGTGGACTCGAGGGTCGAGACTCGAGAGTATTTACTATTTAGTGGACTATTTACATATTAAATACATCATTTATATGAGGGGCAGAAGAAAATGAAGAAAATCATTGTCCCAGCGACCCAGAGACCCAGACTCCCAGGGATGTAGAGGGGCCAGAGGCTACATACTCTGTAGTAGGCTCAGCCTCCAGCGCAGGGTCCCAGATTCCTAAAAGCGGAAAGCCCCAGTAGCGGTGAGTAGCCACACTGGCAGACTGACAGACGGACAGACCCTTGTTGTGCACACAATACACAAGAGAGTAAAGTACATATACAAGTGAGAGAAGACGACGTCTGACTGTCATAGGAATCAGGACTCAGGAGTCAGGAGTCAGGGTGAGGGGAAAGGGTTGGACTCAGAGAATTTTTTTATAAATATATGTTGTTTAAATATATGTTGTTCCTAGTATTAAATAGTCCTCTACTCTCTCTCTCTCTAGAGTAGAGCTAGTAGAGAGTATTTAGAGAACAGTATAAAAAAAATCGTGGTTAAACGACTGAAAATGACTCAACGCGAGTGAACGGATAAACTTCGTTGTTATAAACGTCTGTGACCGAAGTCCGAAGGTCGTAGGACGATTTTGAAAGAGAGCGCCGCCTCCGTCCTCCAGACTCCAGTCTCCACCCCCAGTCACCCACGCGGGCCCCACCAGAGGTCGAGTCTGACGTAAAAATAATATTTTACAGTCGTACTCTCCGACAGGTCTCTATTCAACTAAATAGTCGCCCAGAGTCCCAAGTCCCAGACAGTCGGACACACACCCTCCAGTGTTTAGTGAGGCTAAGTCCAGTATGTAAAAAAAAATACAAATGACAGTTTTACACACACACGCCCCCCAGGCCCCAGCCCAGGCCCCCGGGGCAGATAGTAGGGCCCACACCTTAGGTTTTATTACCCCATGTGGGCGCGGCCCACGTCCACGACTCCATGGGGCACTGCCCACAAAAGAGGTAACGGGTATAAAAAAATGTAAAATATATATATAAATTAATACTCCATGTATGCGCAGCGGGATGCATGAATTCTGAAGTCATGATGTATTATTTTTTATACAATATGTACTGTTTTTAAAAATATATTCACAAGGCTATAACAATACATAAAAAATAAATATCAAATGTCTGGGGCACGCCGGCATGTGGGCAACGGCTGACAGGCGGCGCCTACAGCCTGAGGCCCTGAGGCCTGATCCCTGTGACAGTGAGACGCAGTGATTGTGAGTCTGTGACTCTGTGTCCCTGTGAGTTGTGACTTGTGTATTGTTTTTTATTCATTTTATGAAATAAAACCGTTGAGTGTTGAGCTGTTGTGACAGCTGTGAGCCACTGAGCTCGACGGCTCCGGCTGACGGCCTGACGCTCTCCCAGACTCCCACTCAGTTTCTGTTTAGTGTTTACCTGCATTTCATTAAAATTAGTTTTGTTTTTTTTTAAATGAAAACGATGCAAAACAAAGTATAAACAACTCATTTTACTCTAAAGATGCTCTTTTCTATACATTTTAATATTAAGATTTCGTGATTGGTGTGATGTATAAATGATCGAATAACGCTCAAACCGATCGAATCTGATCATATTTTTGTCAGTCATGATAAATGTTTCTGAAACGTAATTCGCTGAAATCTTAAAGTAATTAGTATAGCCATAAAAGCCAAAAAGATTCAACACTCTGAAATTGGAGTCATATTCGCTCGCAATGGCTATATATGGCTTCATAAAAGTCCATCAAAAGCCAAAGACTTTATATGAGTATAGACTCCAGTCTCCAGTGAGTCATGCCCTTCAGCATTCCAATAGTTTTCTTAACACCCCGAAAATAAGATATTTATGTGTTGTACTAAATACATATCAAATTATCAAAATTATCAATATGTACCATTTTTTTTCTTCAATTTTGACTTCTTTCATAAAAAGCATGGATAAATATATAAAATTATTTATTATTTGTTAATCCCCAGGCAATAGTAGATAGACAATTGACTTAATTCTTTCTTTCGTTTTACGAGTATATATTTTCAGCCTGCACGTTTCAAAAATCATATCACCATACGCAGTACAACAGTAAGATGTCTACCAACAATCAACAATTCGACAATGATAGACTCTCCGATATTCTGATATTATCCTCTCCGCCTACAGCAGTACAAACACCAATTTCATTGAGTCCAAGAGACAGCCAATATCAAAGAAGCAGGTCCCTGTCAGTAAGATCTGCAAGAATCGGCTCTACTGGCGATACTCCTTGGGATGAGTATCTACAAGACTACGACAGTGATGAAGCAGGGTCAAGAGCAAACAGTCCTACGCCATTACTGAGGTACGAAAGAAGGGTTGGTGCCCTATCGCCGTCCATCTCTATATCCAAAGTATCAGAAGTCGATAAATTAGTGTTCACGCTTAATGTTAGAGAATCACAAGCGCCACTGGCTGAGGATATATGGGGTAGCAGATTATGGCGCAAATGTAAGTCGGCCCTCTCCCCAATGGATGTGAATGACAGTTCGAATAGTTCAAAATCCAAAGCATGGGGACATCGGTACATTCGTAAATTCTACACCGTGCCTGCAAAGTATAGTCCCTGGGTTTTACTGGGATATATTTTCATATGTGGCAGCGCACTATACAGTATGTTCTACTTCAATAATTACAATGCCAGTACTGAACTGGGTAAACCGCTCATCCTAAATGCGGACACACGGGGCAGTTTTATTGCCAGCGAGACTGGTACCTTCAATCCTATCCGGTGTCCACCCTTCACAAGCACATACACAGGTGCGTGGTATGTCACAGGCACAGCTGTATATCGCAGTGACTCCAGAGTGTGCATGGCAGCTGTGCACGCAGGAGTGATCAACGATGCTACGGGTGGATGTGCGCTATATCGACAGCTTGATAGTTCAGCCTCCTCCTTCGATGGTACACTCTCCAATGGCATCCAGAGTGGCGACTCCACGACTTTCGATAGCACCCCGTTCGAGTTTCAGAAGTGTGTTTCTCCCTACGGCTGTGAGTACTGGGGGTTCACTATATTTTTGCCAGTGACACTTGTTATGTTCCTTGGGCTTGTCCTGCTGCGTACACCGTCTGTTGTCTTATTCGCGTGCATGGCTGTTGTAGGATATTGGTACGTGATCTTGATCGGCCAACCCTTGTACGCGGTCAGCTTCGTACAAGAACGCCTAGGGTTGTTCCTGCCTTTCTTGACTGCTGTCTACGTCCTATGGACATTCGGTGGAAATGCAGCTACACCGCCATCCACGCACATGATTGAAAGAGTGATACTGTATATATTACCATGCTGGGCCTTTTTCCACATGAATTACCTCACACTTGTGTTCCCTGATAAGGACATCTCGACTGGCGATTCGGCCTCGGATGGTGGTTCAGCGGTCACTTGGAATCCGATTTCAATCACTCTACTGGCAGTCGCAATACCTATCGTGATTATCCTTCTGTTCTATCTATGTCGTAGTATCTGGCGATCAGGAAATACAATATACTACTTACTGGGATATTCCGCGGTGGTAGTGTTAGTAGGTATCTTCTGGGCGCTAGTAAGCTCACAGTTCTACTTCCACCTGCACCACTATCAGGTGGCTTTAATTGTGTGGCCTTTAGCGACATTCAGTACACGACCCGTCGCTTTTACGCAATCCATCATGCTTGGAGTTTTCGTCAATGGCGTTGCAAGGTGGGGGTGGGGGTCCACATTCACTGCTTGAATGGATAGCACGATGTAAGCGTAGACGACAATACTATATTTATGAATAAATATATAAATACTGACATTTGTGTACACATTCGGGAAGCAAAATTATATATTGTGTGAGCAACGTGAACAAAGCAACTTATCAACTGCTAAATAATACAAAGCAAATAGTATGAATTCCTCTCTGTTGTGTTGTGAAGATTGAGTCCAATTTTATTACTGTACTATGTTCCGGCGGGATTCTTTGTCCGCAATTAGTGTACTAAAATCTCTAGAACAACATAATCTTATAATAAAGATTATACAATTTCCATGATTCAGTGGTACAGAATGTATAATTCCTGTAATTGAATAGCCGCCGATATGTGTTTCAATGTATGCTCCATCATACACTGTGTTTAATTTAATTTGAAATTCTCTTAAGAGCTTGACATGCTCAGAGCCTTGGCAGCCACTTTTGGTAGTTTCATTATGTATCGAATCTGTAGAATCTATAGAATCTATATGAATCTTTAAGTTAGCAGTGGAGTGCTGATGTGTCATACGTACTGGAGTGTTCTTATTATATTTTAAGGTGTTCCAATACGATCCGCACACACATATATAGATTTTGATTGCTTTTTGAAAAATAATAGAGGGACACGCAGTTTTAAACATTTTTTTCAAGGTATATATCCATGATGTGAAATAAATACGCAACTGATTTGCAATATAAATACAGTTATTCTGAAAGTTACACTGGTTTACTTTTCCTTTTTTTGTACCCAGTTCTTGTCTGCAATGGAAGACATCTTGTAAATATTTATTTGTACCACAATGATGTAAATAATGAAGATTTGAAATTATTTATTGAAACTGAAAATACTTCGAATGAAATTTTGTTCAATTTTTACTTTTCAGAGGCTATGTGAAGTTGAAGGCCTGTCTGCCGTCTGGTGATGACTGGTGGCAGTAATTAGACAGTTGGCGGTGCTAAAACTATGCAATATGCTGGTACAAATGCAGTGTATAAATACACTTTCATTTTTTAACATTCAACTGGTCTGCTAAGCCAGCACTATTTATACTAAATATATGCACTTCTACCTTACTCACCATGACGAGGATAGTAGAAGCACAAAATCTAAATGTAGAAGCAAGGATAACTGCAATCTCGTGGACAGGCGGGAAGGATTGCAATTTGTCCCTGCTACACGCGTGGAGAGAGCCATCGTTGCGTGTTACTGCATTAGTCGTGTTCAGACCCGAAGGAGCTGTGTTCAAAGCCCACCCTCTAAGCTTTATGCAAGCACAGGCTGACAGCTTACAACTGCCTCTCATACACGCAATGCTGCCGAAGGATCCCGCGTGTTACAAGCAAGCATACGCTGATACCATAAAAAAGCTACATACCGATCATGGAATTGAAACCATAGTAACAGGTGATATGGACTTAGTTGGTGATCAGACACGTAACTTTATCACCGAGTGTGCTGAGATGGCTGAAATTGACGTATGGTTGCCACTGTGGCAAGCTGATCGGTTGAGCTGTCTTGAAACACTGATTGCTGAAAAATTCGAGGTTATCTTCTCGTGTGTGAAAAGTCCTTGGTTCGATGGCAGATGGATTGGTATGCCCATGAGTTTATATTTATACGTATTCATATATGAACGTTGGTGAAGACTAATGTGTGCGGTTTTTTGGATATGTATGAATTTCTATATTTATATGTATATATATATATATATATATATATATATATATATATATATATATATATATATATATATATATATATGTATTTATCATATATCTGTGTGTGTGTAATTATTTATAATCATATTTTTTTTCCATGTATATATATATATATATATATATAATATATATATATATTATATATATATATATATTATATATATATATATATATATACATATATTATATATATATATATATTATTGCTATAACAACACATATATATATATATATATTATTATTGGTATATATATATATATTATATATATTATTATATATATATATTGGCCATATATATATATGTATATATTATATATATTATTATATATATATATATGTATATTACATATGTATATATATATTATATATACATAATACATATATATATATATATATATTATATAATTATACATATATATATATATGTGTATATATTACACATATTGTGTGTTGTGTGTTGTTGTGTGGTTCCATGCGCGCATATATATATATATATATATATATATATATATATATATATATATATTACCACGTTATTACACAACATATGTACACGTTGCTTATGTACATATATATATATATATATATATATATATATATATATATATATATATATATATATATATATATATATATATATATATATATATATATATATATATATATATATATATATATGTTTGTGTGTGTGTAAATATATTTATATATATATATATATATATATATATATAATGACTCATGCAAAGTCATTAATAGCCTTTCAGTGGGTGTAGTCCCGCTTCGCCAGAATGCGAATCGTAAACGTGCAGACAGTGCTATTGACAATGGCTTCACACACTACCGAAGTCGAAATTGCTATCCAGGTGATTAGTACCGTACAATACATATATATACATGACTATTAGTCACCTGCGTGTACCTTCTATCGCATTGCTTACTGTGAAAACGTACTATTCGAATATCACAAGCGGATGTGGGCTGTGACCGCAACACAGCACCTGTGGTATAAATTGGCAACTACATGTGTCTAGCAGTCTGGCGTTGGGCAATTCGCGCTCACATACAACAGTACAATTTGTAGTGTGGCTTTGAATAGTACACTGAAGCTTCGTATCGCGTACATAGGTATGCACACAGCTCCGATCTACAGAACATATATCTGCTCAAAATGTAAAAGGACTATACAAACGCCATATTTACGTATTAATATTTAATTAAATAAAGTTTTCTGTGCTTTCGCTGATTTCAAACATAATTACCTATTACAGGGCGATCACTATCCCTCGAGATAGTCAGAGAAATGGAGCAAATGGCACTAAAACCGCCTGAGGGCAGCCCAGATTCTAAACCCTTAGACTTGGGTGGAGAAAGAGGAGAGTACCATACCATGTGCAAAAACGGTCCTCTGTACCATGATCGGGTGAGCACGCAGTCAACGGAAAGTAACGAATTGATTGGACAAAGTGGCCAGAAGGAGGGAGAGCGGTGGTGGACTATAGGCGTATGACCACCCGTATGTAGAGTTGAGTACAGGGGGTAGTATCCGTTTACGTAAGAATGGTGGAGAATAAATTGAGCGTGGGCACATAAGGTGGGTATAGCCACCTATGCGCTGAAATATTAATAAAAATTAGACTGTGCTTGAATATTGTGAGGCTGAAAGTGACTTGCAGGATTGTCGTACAACATACGAGTTGCTCATTGCTGTAGGTGTATCCCATGACAGCCCTGACAAGAAACTCGGCTGAAACCCTAAGCCACTTTAAAGCACAGCGCCAATCGAACACTTCTTCGAATGCGATTGCTCATACTCTGTGGTTTTGTGACAGGTATCTTTGCGGCAATACTATGTAAAGCTTTCTGAGTGCACTGACCCCAGTGACCCGCGAGTATCATTTGTATATGCAGCTGAAAGTGAATACATGACGGCTTGCATATCTACTACCAACGTGTGTTGTTGCTAATAGTTTTTAAAACTCAATTAATAAAATTGGTTAAAACATACATGCATGAAAAATCGAGGACTGCTATTTCTATATGCCTACCACACTTTGTTTAGGTGTGAAGATGAACAACCATACCTCATACAATGATCTCACAATCGAAATCTTCAGAATATAAAAGGGACTGTATCCATATGTTAACTCTCGCACTGCTTGTTCGACTCGCCGTCATAAATACGAGTCTAAACGAGTACGGTATACTACAATACATTCTCAAAAACTTGCTATTATTAGCTATTGGACTGTATATGAACATATGAACAGCAAAGTCCCAAACCCTACTTCGAACAATGTAAAAAAAATCATGCATATATACATATAATACTAGAATCTGCCACGAGTATATGGATATGTGTACTAGAATTATATATATATATATATATATATATATATATATATGGTCAACACCAAGTCAACCTTGAACCGTGAAACCTGGGCATTCAAATTCAAACTACAGGCGAGCACTCTAGATTTCACCCTACTGGGGATGATGCAGTATTCTAATATGCTCAATGCGTGGAAACCTCTGCATATACATATTGATAACAGATAATAATTGTTCATATGTTCATACATACGTGGAAACCCTTGCATACATATTGATAACAGATAATAGTTATCTAAAAATACAATAGGTGCTTCAATAGCCGGCTGTCCATCATGATGAAACTCAGCAACTGAAAACATTCGTTTTGTATCATAGCCTTCTGAATTTTGTATGTATTTTGTTTTTTTTTAACAAATAACCGAAAACCAAGAGCCTAAGGTCCGTTTCATCATCGATTTTAAGTATATATTTTGAATTATCGATTTTTGGATCGAATATTTGTCAAGAAATACAGATATTGGAAATTCGACCACCGAATATCGACCGAGGTCCCTCTCGATTCGATAGGGACCTCGGTTATTCAGTAGCAATTCGATATCGAATTTGATAAATCGATTTTTGGGGGGGGAGTATTTTTTGGAAAAGACAAATAACCAAACTGGCGCCAGATCTCAAAAATCTTTAATTCGTGCAAAATAGGGTATAGTTTTCAAAAATTCAATCTGTACTTTTGGGGGTTTTTTTCATGGTTTGGATATCTCGAGTTATCGAATTTCAAGAAAAATAAGTGCCTTAAATTCGATAATTTATATGGGGTCGAAAAATTGGATGATGGAACGGGCCTAAAAGTTAAGCCACACAAGTCACCCCATGACCATTTCGTCCGGACTTCCAGTGTAAATGTTTGTTTTCTTTTGTAAAAAGTTATATATTGTTTTTGAAAAATACAAAATTTACCACAATGAAAGTCACAGAGAACGAAAGAATGGCTCAGGGAGTCAGGACTCAGCAGTTAAATAGCTCATGACTCAGCACCAAACCTCATTCGATACGTTATTTTTAAAACGTATACGTGCTGAAGAATGAACCTAACCTATTTATATTATCAAGTGGACTACATTCCATAATATATCAAATGTACTGCACCTCAGCACCTGAACATGACATCTACATATAAATACAGGACCCAACCATTAAAAATGACGACTATAAACGTAATATATGAAGTATTGATTTTACAAAATACGTCAAAACGTAAAACGTAATGAATCAGTTATCAGCTGTGATTTTTGATCAGCATGACTCATATTGGTAAGTTAATCTCATTGGTGTCTACATATTTGTTCTGTTTTATCATTGGCTTACTAGTTGAGTACACCACAGCAAATATGAATTAACTCGAGTAGTCGGAGTTGCACTGTAGCCTACGTAGGTCTTTATGTATTTAGTTCATTTGTGTATAAGTAGGACTCAGTGATATATCTATGACCAATGTGTTGATACATGGTTGTACATATGAACAGTAATACATGATGATACTCCAAGCTATAAAATATAAAGGGTGAGTGATCGATTTCCAGGCTCATTCAGTTTCTCTCTCGGGTTCTATTTGGCGGAAGGAAATTGTATAGTATTTAAGCACTCAACATATATAGGACAATAATAATAAAACCGAAAAACGATGATTAGTCACTTGCAAAAGGTTGAATTAATGGATGAAACCGAGGGTGCACCGAAGCATGAAGACGATATACGGAAGTTCCAAGACGATGTACTAAAAGATCAAGAGGATAGCCTGATCGATTTTGAGGATTTACTGAGTGACCACGAGGATATATTGAATGGTCTAGATGATGTGCAGACATATGTGAAGCAAATTGCTTGGCCCCATTACAGAATAAAACACAAGCACGGTGCCACTCAAATGCGTCTTTGGAAATGTAATGAAGATCTTGTTAACGTTTCAAGCAATGCGTGTACGTCGGTGGTATTTCGTAGGGCGAAAGTATGGAATGTGCGCTGGTTCAATGCAGGTGAGGATACCTACTATAATATGCCGTTTACATATGTAAAGCGAGGTAGTTCCCGCAATCCACCATTGTATATCGGAATGCATGGAGGGGGCAATTGCTCAGAATACGCTAATCAGAGACAGTTTGTCAACCACATGCATCTGTACTCCAATATAGTCGATGGCATTTATTTAGTTCCTCGTGCCCCTACGAACTCCTGGAACATGTGGTTTCGACGAGAAGTGTGCCCCCTTTTTGATGCAATTATTCGTAATATGATTGTTAATGAAAACGTGGATAGTAACCGTGTGTATCTGTTCGGTTATTCGGCTGGTGGGGATGGTGCGTTTCAAATGGTTCCTTTGATGGCTGATCGTCTGGCAGCAGGAGCGGCTATGGCTGGTCACCCTAACGATGCAAACCTTACTAACCTGTGCAACACGCCCTTTGCGAACTATTGCGGACAGTCTGACAACGCGTACCACCGCAACACGGCAAATGTTAAAGTGGGAGAACGACTGTGTGCAATGCAGAGAGACCATCGGAACGAAGGCCTGTATGAGAACGTTCTCAGCGTACAGTACCCAACTGGCCACTGGATGGACAAAAGGGACGAGGCCGCGATAGATTGGATGGCGTCTAGTATACGAAACCCTACACCCAAAAGTATTAGATGGCAGCTGACACATGGAGAGGGTGCGACAGAGACTCGGTTTTTTTGGTTACTGTTTCGCTGTGCTTGTGGCATGTTTAATAATAGACCACCAACCCTCGTGGAGGCTCACGCGGATAGGCAAACTATTCATGTTTACTTTTCCGGTCATAGCTACCGTGCTGGCGATTCCATTGTGTTGCTATTGAATGACGGGATGGGGTGGGATCACACCAAGCCACTCACGGTGTGCCTTGTCAATCGTGATGATGCGTCAACACAGGAACTCGAAGTTGCTGAGCGTAAACTGCGCAAATCTGTGGTGCGGAAGTCGCTGGATTTGTGGGGCGATCCCAATATGGTCTATGCCGCTGAAGTGGAGGTCGATCTGAAACACCTATTCGAATTGAGTGTGCAGACGACAAATAGTAACGTTGGAAGATCTGAGAGTTAGCGTATATGAGGATTGGCTATACAAGGAGTTAGCGGGAATGAAGAGTACCTATATAAGGATTTAGCGTATATGAATCGTATCTATATAAGGAGTTAGCGTATATGAATAGCACCTATATAAGGTGAAACGTATATAAAGAATGTGTATACAAGGATTGTTTTACCCTTGTATGTAGTTTCAATTGTTTGCTTGGTTCATCACACACAGTCACACACAGTCTATCTACGAGTTTAATTCAATTGTTTGCTTGGTTCATCACACAAAGTCACACACAGTCTATCTACGAGTTTAATTCAATTGTTTGCATGTTTTATGCTTAAGGCGTCAATATAACTCACATCATGCATGTTCGTGTACCCTGTGTGTCACAGACTCTCCTGGCATAAGCAAATCTCGCAGAACTACTGTGTTTCAACCACGCATGCCGTTCACATAACCACTAGACTACATGCACCCACACATGCGTCAATTGCTGTGTGGGGCAAATGGTACGGCTGAAGCCAGCTGCAAAGTCCTTCCTCTCGCTGACATACTCGTAATAAAACAGGCCGACGCTTAAGCCACCCTTACTGACTTTGCCCATACTGTCACTGACGGTATTGGCCAGACTACCCCCCCCCAAACTATTATATTTCTACCCCCCCCCCCCCGACCATTGCTTTTCTACCCCTTAAATTACTGCATTGCTGTCCCCCAGAACACTTGTACTGCTATCGTCCATAAGACTACCCATACTACCGCTCAGACTGCCGGTGATGTTCGTGTAGTCTGCCTGTGACACGGGTCTGTCCTGTGCGCCGCCACTTAACCTGGCCACTCCATTGGGCACATGGACGGGTGCGGGTGTGTGTGAGGGCAGATGTGTGTCTATAAACACAACAGGTTCATCGTCGTTGCTAGGCAACACGTCACTTTCTCGCGCGCTATACACTCATGGAGAACTAGGTGAACTGCCGATCTGAGAGTATATCTGAGTCGACCTGTACGGTGTGTGTGATACGTGTATGTATTAGAGTGTGTGAGGGCAGGAGTGAGCATGTATTGTAGACGTGTTTGGTATAGTACGTATCATGTCGGTCAGTCCTGTACAGGTGTTTAGAAGGCCCATATCCCGTGCACCAATCAGAAAGCACCAATAAAGTGAACTACAACATGAGCGTACAATTGCCTATGAAATATGTCGTCACAGTTGAAAGTAAAGTCACATCCACGTTTACTATGCATAACAAACTACGCAAAAAATAATAATACAAAGGCCACACAGATATCTAGTATGCATTTAAACGCAAACCACCCAGTATGCGACAACATCACCCCCACAGCATATATCTACATAACCTACACATCATACCACTACAGAATCCACACAGCTTACCACTACATAAGCCACACAGCATATATCAACATAACCCGCACATCATACCACTACACAGTTCACACATCATATCACTACACAGCCCACACAACACACAGAATACATTATCCACCACACACTTACTTCAACTTGCTACCAGCACAGTTGTCGTGTCTGGCTGCCCTGCCGATGCTTCGTAGTGACGACCGGGACGACCCTAGCCCAGGCACTTGCGTATACTCAGACAGACTGACAGGTCGACTTAAGGTCGGCTCAGACACGGCACTATTCACACTGTGTGTGTTCATCCCAGGCACTTGCGTATACTCAGACAGACTGACAGGTCGACTTAAAACCGGCTCAGACACGGCACTGTGCGCGCTCTCGGCATGTGTGCGTCCACGTATGCGAGAGGGGAAGGGTGTGCGTGTGTGTGCAGATGCGTGTTCGTGTTCGTGTGCGTGTGCGTGTGCGTATGCGTGCGCATGGGCGTAGAGGGTTGAGTCAGAATCAAACGATTCCGAAGACCACGACATCGTGTCGCATACGCAGTGGTTCACCACTGCATCGTTGGCGTCATCTGAATGGCCGTGCTGACGCGTGATGTCATCGTGCACGTCGATGTTGACGTAACAACTGGAGTTATACTGATGATCGTCACTATACATATGTGTGTGATGTCATGGCAATAGAGAATGTCAGAGATAAGACGGTCAGATAATAAGGAATGTCAGATATGTCAGACATGTCAGATACAGGATACTTATATAATGGGGGATGCCATGCCAGATACTTAAGATATAAGGTACTCAGACACTGAAGAACATTAGAGATAAGACAGTCACACAATAGAGAATGTCGCTTATGTCAGATAGAGGATACTCATATAATGGGAGATGCCATGCCAGATACTTAAGATATAAGGTACTCAGACACTGAAGAACGTTAGAGATAAGACAGTCACACAATAGAGAATGTCACTTATGTCAGATACAGGATACTCATATAATGGGGGATGCCATGCCAGATACTTAAGATATAAGGTCCTCAGACACTGGAGAACGTTAGAGATAATACAGTCACACAATAGAGAATGTCACATATGTCAGATACATTTATATATAATGTCAGATATATTTATATATAATGTCAGATATATTTATATATAATGTCGGATACATTTTTATATAATGTCAGGTATATATGGGCGTGTGTGCGAGTGAACCCAAGGTTTTATAGTCACCATCGGCAGTATGCGTTTCTATCTGCAGAGCAAATTTTCCCATCTATGAATTTTGAACACTTTTTAGACCGCACTGTCGTAATGAATATAAACCTCTTTTTAATATTCAACTCTCTATCTATCGCTCGGTCTGTGATATCTGGACTTTCCTTATTGACAGACCCGATGTGTGCTTTCTCACTTTGTTATGAGCACAAACTGTTCTCTCACGCATACACACAAGCACAGAGCCGTCTGCCTAGGAACGAGATAAACTACATTACACAAAAGTTTGCAAGGTATGTGTAGTTGTGAGGCCTATTGCTACGGGTGGTACTATTCATAGAAGGCGATCGGGCGTTCAGGGTTGAAGTTAGGGTTGAGGGTTTAGGGTTTTGAAGACGATGGGAGTCACATACCCTGTGGTGGGCTCATGCGATGGTTTCTTGTGCAAACGAGCAGCGGCGCTGTTGGAGCGCAGTTGGTTTAACATCTCCGCAGACGACACATAGCCACTTAGACCTCTATGGGAAATCAAGAGAGAGGGAAGGATAAGCCCTCGAGTACGGGTAGAGTACACGTAAGGCAGATATCATACCATACATCATATATCATACTCAACTAGCTTACTCAAATATCATATTATACTCAAAAGTCACACAATGTATCATACTCAATGAGCTTACTCAAATATCATATTAATACTCAAATATCATACCATATATCATACTCAAATAACATAATCAAATATCGTATTATACTCAAATATCGTACCATA
>LUCW03000065.1:135000-155000 GCA_001586965.3 Sphaeroforma sirkka | reverse complement strand
ACGCAAACGTGATGAGACGTCTCGCTGTAGTAAGACGGAACATACCGCACTCTCGGTTGAACAAGGATTATATATCTACCACGACGAAGCTAGGCCTAATAACCATCTCATCTAGCTAGACTAAACACCCCCACCATCTCAACATAGTACACTTCATACGTCTAGCGCTACTAGTCATTCCTACGTATCACAGTTTCTCAGTTACATGGAAAGTATGGAGCTACCATGACTAAGCAGCCACCACCATCTCATCAAATTTGACTCCACCTTTTGCAATTCTGCAGTAATTGATATACCTCTTTTAACGCAAGTAGTTCTCGAATGAAAGATCCGACCACCCGGCCCTGACTACTGTTGCAGAAACTCACATATCACAGGCCTACAAAAGTTCAGACTCGGAAAATACACTCCACTCTAATAATACCTTCACTACATTTCATTAATAGTTTCACTCCATTATATGAAGTGTTCTACTCCATTCTATTAATAGTTTCACTTCCTTGTGTCAAGCATTCTACTTCATTCTAATAATACCTTTACACCATTATACAAAGCGCTCTACTCCATTCTATTATTACCTTCACTACATTCTATTAATAAATTCACTCCATTCTATTATCACCTTCACTCCGTTCTATTATTAGATTCACTTCATTCTATTGACAGATTCACTCCATTCCATTCATACCCTCACTCCATTCTATCACCACCTTCACTCCATTCTATTCATACCTTGACTGTGAAGTGACCTCCTGATCCCATCTGTCCAAGCAGACAGTTGCGTGCAGCTATGTCACGGTGCACCAGACTGTGACTGGCGATGTACTCACACCCGCGAGCAATCTGCGCCGAAAAGCTCAGCAACTCCGCCGCAGAGATCTAAATGGAGTATGTGCGTTTGGTTTGCAATCGTATGAGGTGAGGTGTCTGAGTGTTATCTGCATACGTGAGAGTGTACTTGAGCGATATCTACATACTTGAGATTATGCTTGAGTGTTACCTACATACTTGAGAGCGTGTACGTTACCTGGGGGTTATCTATAAGGTACTTCTGCAGATCTCCTTTTTCTAGAAACTCGATGAGAATGCATATCTCCGCTCGCTCCGTCTCGGCAATACCACTGACTCCGATAATTCGCACCACATTCTGATGTCTCAGCTGACGCATCACAGACGCCTCAGCCAAAAACCTGGTTTAAAAGTTAAGTTGGAGAATAAACGTGGTTTATCAATCAGAAACCTGGTTTGAGTTTTGAGTTGGGAGTTACCCCGGTTTGTTAACAAGAAATCTGGTTGAAAATTTGAGTTGATATATGAATGTTGTTTTGATTAGAAACGTCGAGTAGGAAGATAAAGATAGTCATGCTTGTGTAACGATATCTAGATCGTGTAAAAAGATATAATGATTGTACATTGTTTTGTGTTTCTAAATTATATATATATATATATATATATGTGTGTGTATGTATGTATGTATGTATATATATATATATATATATATATATATATATATATATATATATATATATATATATATATATATATATATATATATATATATATATATGTATGTACTTGTATGTATATGTATGTATGTATGTATGTATATATATATATTTATTTATATATATATATACATATATATATATATATATATATATATATATATATATATATATATATATATATATATATATATGCAGCTTTGTATTAAAATATATATGGACAATATACAATGGCTTTATATAACGATTTCATATAGTTTTATGCATCTGAAATAAAGATTAACTATATATAGTTTCGTAAATCTAAGGTGCATGCATATTGTATATAGATACAAAATGATTATATGGTTTTTTACATCTAAATTGTTTAGATATTGAATTAAAATATATTATGATTATATATAGTTTTATACATCTAATCTGTATAAAGACTGTGTAAAAAGATATAATGATTCTGAATCGCTTTATGTATCTAAATTACTTAAAGAGTATGTACAAGTACATACTGATTATAAACAGCTTAAATTATCTAACTGCATAAACGTATACCGCTACCTAGCTTCTGCTTATACTTGATTGTACTATGAGTTGACTTACTTGTCCGATAGAGTGACTCGATGCTCCTCTTTGAGTGTCTTGATGGCGCAGAGTATGGGGGTACCCTCTCTACACACAGTGAATTCATGGGGAACGTAAACCTAAAACGTTTTAGAAAAGGTAAGTGAACAAAACGCGAACAGTATATACATTCAGGAGCAAGGAAAGTTAATGAAAACCAAAAGGTACAACTATGTTTTGAGCAAAATAAATTAATGAAAACAAACAGGTAGAAATAGTTATGAGCGAATGGGCGCTACAAAACAAAGGAATAGACTAGACACCCGTATAACAATTCCAGAACCAATCGAAGTCTTATATGAAGGTACAGGGATTATACTTCTCAGAGCTCTCTGGGCACTACCTAACTGAGCTGCTTATAAGAACCCCATAAGTCCATAACGAGTCCTATGCTTATACGTAAACAAGTTGCGTATACTTAATCTTAGGCTCTGTCAAGCTAACTGAGATGCTTATAAGTATCTCATAAGTTCATAACGAGTCATTTACTTGTAAGTATACAAGATATTTGTAATTAATTTTAGGATTTGCCAAGCTATCTGAGATGGTTATAAGAACCCCCTAAATCCATAACGAGTTATATGCTTACACGTACACAAGATGCGTATACTTAATTTTAGGCTTTGTCAAGCTAACCGAGATGGTTATAAGAACCTCATAAGTCCATAACGAATTAGTTTTAGGCATTATCAAGCTAACTTATAACTATACGTGGGTCTCCTATAACTTACACACCCAGATACTCAAGTGACATTCATAGGGTTTAGGGTTATTGCAGATGTAATCTCTGTTGATTATCGCTTTTATGCTGCTCTGTGCATGGGCTACGGATGAGACCTACCTGAAAAGCGCGCCCTTAAACACTTCGCCATACGCTCCATCGCCCAGTTTTTCCTGTTGTGAAAACAGACACACAGACAGACAGACAGTAAGCTCTGGGTGGGTGAGAACTGGGGCTATATACTGCCCAGGGGAATCAGATCGGGTTGGTCTGAAAGGTGGTATGGACCTATACCAGTCCGAATAAATGGGACAGGTGCAGTCTGGGTATTTAGGATAGTTTTAACCTGATCAGTACCAATCAATAACAATACATATCAAACAATACCAATCAATAACAATACATATCAAACAATACCAAACAACACCAACCAATACCAATCAGTACCAACCAATAATAACACATATCAATCAATACCAAACAACACCAACCAATACCGATCAGTACCAATCAACAACAACTCATATCAACCAATACTAATCAATACCAATCAATAACAACACAAATCAAACAATACCAAACAACACCAACCAATACCGACCAGTACCAATCAATAGCAACACATATCAACCAATACTAATCAGTACCAATCAATAAAAACACAAATCAACCAATACCAAACAACACCAATCAATACCGGTCAGTACCAATCAATAACAACACATATCACCCAATACCAATCAGTACCAATCAATAACAACACATATCAATCAATACCAAACAACACCAACCAATACCGACCAGTACCAATCAATAGCAACACATATCAACCAATACAATCAGTACCAATCAATAACAATACCCATCAACCAATACCAATCAGTACCAATCAACCTCCCTGTGCACCCATCCACGCATACGTACTAAGGCCATAAAGCGTTTGCTGCTGATGTACTCGTCAGTGGATATCTCATCCAGCGCGTCTACGTCCAGCAACGGTGCAGGAAGGTTTTTGGGATATGTTTGAGGGCGGAGTCTCTTGACTTTGCGGCGCTCTTTCCTGGAGGTGAGTTGTGGGATGGAGTGGATTGGCCCATTACGGTTTAAGTAGCATTCGTCTGATACAGAGGTGATCTATGCACGGGAGCGGATGATAGTAGGACTGTATGGGTTGTGTTATAGAGGACCTCTTCCCGTGAAGCTAAGACAGCTTTGGAACTGGTGTTAAGTACGGCACAAATAGAGAGCACCTTTCTTCGTAGACTTCAGAGTAATGCAGTTGCTATATGCAACATATTAAAACAAGATACATTGCAACAAGTAAGCTGTTTTATGGTGCAAGGTTTTCGGGTTTTAGAGTTTAGGGTTTTAGATAAATCGAACAGACGGGTTGCTTACCTGAAACTATAGAACATTCAATACAATGCAACAAATACGTTAACTATTTACTATGCAACTTATGGGTTGCTTACCTGAAGCGATAGAACCAGTAGATCATCACGAACACAATCAGCAGCACAGCCAACAACCCCACAGCAATTAACGCAATCAACCAACGGGCCATTCCTTCGGGCTCTGTCATTGGGTGTAGGTAGGAATATGAGTTGGTCTTTGGGTGTAGGTAGGAATATAAATTGAGTATAAATGGGATATACTTAATCAAAGAATATGTTTATATGAATGTGGTTATGCTTCTGTGCTGAGCATATATGAGGTATAATAAGTCATGTGAGTGATATGTTTATATGCATCTGATTATGCTTATGTGCTGAGTATATATGAGGTATACTTGATCATATGATATTCTTATATGACTGTGGTAATGGTTATGAGCGGCCATGCTCGCGCTCTGTCAGTGGGTGTAGGTATGGTTAAGGATTGGATACTAGTATAGTATACCAAATCAAGTGATATGCAGAATCGATTGATTCGTTTGGTTATTCTTTCTTGTGTGTTTACAGATTCAGTTTCGTACTAATATGGTACTTTTATATTAATACACAGCTTCAGCTGTGCTTCTGTATATTAAATTATTTTGCACGTGTAGTAGTGTGTTCGATGAAAACATACCTGCGGTAGTAAAAGCCCCCAACGCCATTATCACTTGATTGCCATCCTCATCAAAGAAGTTGACGTTAGACGTCACCATATATTTCCCCTGTAGTAGGTGTAATAAGATAAGTATACTAAGATAAGTAAAAATAATATGATAAACATAGTAAAATAAGCAGGTATGATAAGATGAGTAAGTATAATAAGATAAGTAAGTATAGTAAGATTAGAAGGTATGATAAGATAAGTAAGTATAGTAAGATAAGTAAGTTTAGTAAGATAAGTAGGTATGATAAGATAAGTAAGCATGATTAAATAAGTAAGTATAGTAAGATAAGTAGGTATGATAAGATAAGTAAGTATATTAAGATAAGTAAGTATAGTAAGATAAATAGGTGTATCAAGATAGTCGGTTGGATTCATGGGTTTTATGTATGTTTGGGATTGATGAGGGTGATGGAGATGTTCCAAAACCTAGTAGGTCCATGACGACAAGTTGTCATGTGTGTACTGTGCAAACAGTCCCCTTACACATAGACGGGCTCGTACGCAACATAGGCTAGACACTACCCTGAACCCTAAACCCTAAACCCTAGACCCAATACTGTCAGCTGGTTGAAGGGATGTGATGTTCTGTCGAGCTTGTCTTTGACAGAATTAGTTTTTAATCGATTTAACAGATAGTACAAAAAAATTGAATAATAGTTATAAATCGGAGGAGTGCAATTACCTAATCACTGGTGTACTTTGGACCATATATCTGTATTCTTCGTAATAATTGCATATCTATATATGCATACATGTGTATGTATATACATTAATATATATACATATATATATATATATATTATACATATATATATATATATATATATATATATATACATATATATATATATATGTATTATGTATGTATAATATATATATATATATATATATATATATATATCATATATATATATATATATATACATATATATGCATATTATAATCCATATCAATGTATGTATAATATGTACCAATAATATGTATATATTGGTATATATTATATATATATATAATGTATGTTGTATTATTATACATATTATACATATATATGTTATTAATGCATATTGTTTAATGCAACAATGCATGTATGTATGCATGCATGCAGCATATACGACATATGCATACCAATATGTGCAGCCGTATGCCAACATATATATTACTATAATATTGTTATATTATTATATTAATATTATATTACATTATTATTGCCACATGGCAACATTAGCTGTATACATACGCATATGGCGTTACACGCATACGCATACGCATACAACATGCGCAATGTGCGTACGCAACGCACGTTGTATCATTATATACATGTACGTACGTACGTACGTCCATATATCAGTGTATACGTGCATTTTGTGTACGTGCATATTATTGTATATATAGCATATTATTATTATATGCCATATTATGGTTACAATATTATTATTATATCCCATAATATAATATTATGTAATGGTCTTTTTTTATCCATGCATATGTATACATGGATACAGATATATTATTATTTTGTGTATGCCATATATTATATTATTATTATATATATATGCTATTAATATTATTAATGCATATACATATATATATAATATAATATATATTATGTACAATATAATAATATATATATATAAATATATATAAATCATGGCATATTATTCATAATATATATATGCATATATATACATTCAAAGGGCATGCCATATTTTATATGTGTGTATGACATTTGTATGCATATACATTGTGTTGCATTGTATATATATATATATGTATATATATATATATATGATATGATGATATGTGAATGGTATGAATAGCTGTATGTATATAATATTATATATATATTATATATATATATATATATATATATATATATATATATATATATATATATATATATATATATATATATATGAATAGCTATATATATATACCCATATATTCATGTTCATATATATTTCAAATGCTTATATATATATATATATATATATATATATATATATATATATATATATATATATATATATATACGTGTGTGCATGTGTGTGTATAAAAACACTGGCTTTACGAATATTCGTACTCGAGAACTTGTACTGACAAAGAGTGGTAAATGTCACTAAACATCGACCACTTCAATCCGTAAACCGATATTCTACCACTATTAGTATGACAGCATCTACCCGAACACCAGATGATGGCTGACAAGGCGCGTCTAATACACGCATATAACAACCACATTGACTCGGAAAGAATATCGACAAGGTTTATGAGGTGGACCCAAACACCAACCACTTAAGCACGGAAAGATTATCGACAAGGTTTATGAGGTGGACCCAAACACCAGCCACTTAAACAGGGAATGAATATAGAACAATTTATGAACTGCACGCATATACCAACCACTTAAACACAGTGAGACTATCAACGAGGTTTATGAAATGCACGCAAAAACCAACCACTTACATCCATGAGACGCAAATGCCCCATGAACTGGTATTCGGTTACATTCACGTCGCTGCGCATAGGGGGAACCATCTGGTTTATCTGTGTGAATAATAAAGTGCGGCAGACGGACGTCTTATGAGTGAGTTCTGTGTGATACTATGCTTTACGCTATCACTGCTAGGTATGGAGTGTCTGATGTGCATATTGTTTGGTTGCATCTCGTATTATGACTATGTTCATTGACGGTGCGCGTTTAACTAGGCAAGTTAGTCTGAGATCAAGGCTCACACATGTATTTGAAACTCCGATACCACTATGTGCATAGACGGATCATATCGTTCATGGACGACTGAATTGCACTTATAGTATACCAGTACCTGTTGTACGAGAATTTATAGTGATATATATATATATATATATGTGTGTGTGTGTGTGTGTGTGTGTGTGTGTGTGTGTGTGTGTGTGTGTGTGTGTGTGTGTGTGTGTGTATGTGTGTGTGACTATTCATGCATAGAACGTTTAGACCTCACCACACACACCTTCATGAAGTCGTCCGTGCTGTCGATAGATGGTATGCAGTAGATGCCGTCGAACTCCAAGCACCCGTACATGGCAAAGTGCGGGATGAAATAGCCCATACCATCCAGGTTGTTTATCTGGAACGCCGCCTGTGGAGGCAGAGGTACAGTCTCAATGCAAACCATGTCACTTTAAAGGCTCTACAGTGTAGGTGCGTGTCAGTGATACTATGAAACGTACGTGAAGGAGCCCTATAGATCAATACAGAGACATATGAACGTTTAAGTGGGATGTACATCACTCGACTGCCGCTGAATAGACCCGGCACGCAGGCAGTGGTGGTCTTTGGTAATAAGATTCAACAGAAACAACGGCATTGTTTAGATTCAATGCGCACTCGGCGGTATGTGCGCCTGTATTGTATATGGTAGCTTTGCCAGTTCAGAGCTATGGTTCGATAAGTAAGCCGGAACCAGCATACACTCACTGTACATTCGCTGCTATGCGTGATTTCAGTATGTACGGCCTCGTTCACACAGGCGAAACTCTTGCAAATGCTGTAGTGGTCAGAGTGTCTGGCTGGTCTGTTTGTATTGAATTGGACCAACCCAATACGCACAGATATGACACTTGACATGCCACAGAACACTCCGCAGTAGATAATCACTGACATCGTGTGCTCTGCTCTATTAAGCAATCGATATCTCTATCACACTATGACTGCGATTGTATGGGTACGTCGGTACATACGTGATTGACTGTCAGCTTCACACCCGATTGGAAGGCTTCGTTCATATACACCGCAAGTGGGGGAGGACGCGACCATTCCAACAGCAGACCCTCTGCAAGTTAAAAAATGCGCATGAATCAAATATCTACACAGGCAATTTACACAGCACACAGCCATAAAAATGATGAATTCCCTTTAACAGTTTGTTTCGTTCACCCGGATACGTATTTCATCGTGTGCTACAAGACGCATGTAAGTAGTAGTATGATTATTGTACATACTTGGACAATCGGCAGAAGTTCCGCCTGCTGGTGCCATGGGTTTGTGCGTTTTAGGCTCATAGGGCGCCTGCACCCAGCAACTCACTGTCCACCAATACCCTGCATGTGAAACCCAATGGAAAGGAGGCAACATACCGTTTTAGCATAGCTTAGATCGAAGTTTGGTATAAAGCTGATAGCTGAATAACAACCCCACGACGTATGTCTCGTAAAGTTGTTGGTGCTAAACCCTATAATGCGCCCTTAAGATTCATCACAGCGAGCTGTGTCCTGAACAGAATCTATGTGCATCTGGACCAAAGTTAGCTCAACGGAAAGAGGAATGTCTGCTAGATACACATGCACTATTGTGTCTAGTCTCATGTGACCCTATTTCTACTTCGTATGATCGGTTGTTCGTGTTGTGTTTGTGGATTCATATGTGGTTTAGTGAATCGGAGTTGCTACGAACGAAGCACGATATACAATTGATAAGTATGTGGATGAACGTATCATGTATGAGTCCTGGCTTCAAAACTAGTACTTGCAAGTAATCAATTCGAAATATAATATGTATCTGGGTGTACGTGCGCTTTCTCATATTAGCATTCTCAAGCAATCAATCATTAAACATCGTGGTCCATGTATGTTGAAGTTTGAATATAAATACCACTGTTTCAATCGAGTGCCAATCATTTCATTGCAAATCTCCCAGTATCAAAACAACACATATATGTCACGGGCACACCTGACCTCAACATATGATCCACAAAGCTTACCGTCTGCAAATTTCCAATCACTTGGCTCATAGACGGGTGCAGGGTAGTCTCCCAAGAACTCATGCTCATCAAACCCATCGGTTCCGTTATATTCGATAAGCTTCCCCGGGGCAGAAGCGGGATTTGTAGCAATGTCGTCGAGTGTGGTATTGGTATTATTGACAAAATTATCCACAATCTGCTCATTTTCACTCAATGTGTCATTCGCTACAACCACAACAATGTCAAGCACGTCATCTACTAAACCATCGTCACCCACCGTTTCGTCGATCACATCTACAACAGTATCGAGCAAATTATCCACTAAGCTATCATCCCCTAATGTTGCGTTGAGAAGTCCATTTACTAAACTATCTTCTCCCAGAAAGTCGTCAACCAACCCATCCTCGCCCAGGAGGTCATCAACCAACCCATCATCGCCTATTGTTGCATTCAACAGGCCTTCAACTATACCATCTCCACCCAGAAGGTCATCAACGAGACCATCCTCGCCCACAAGACCAATAAGTAGACCGTCACCTTCTGACGTTTCGTTCAAAAGGTCACCAACTATACCATCCCCACCCACCAGACTATTTACTGCACCATCCTCTCCTAATGTTGCATTCAGAAGGCCACCTACCACACCATCCTCGCCCAAAAGACCATCAAGTGTGCTATCATCTCCTAATGTTTTGTTGAGGAGATTATTAACAACACCATCTTCACCCAAAACGCCACCAAGCAATCCCCCTCCATCGCCTGATGTAACGTTTGATTGGGCACCTGATTCTGTCCCATTGAGAGAGTAATTTACTATGTCATCATCTCCCAATGTCGCGTTAAGGAGATCACCAACTAAACTCCCTAATAGTCGCCGGTGTATTATCTTGATTTGTTTTTCAGCCAAAGCTTCAAATTTGAGTTTGCTTTCCTTGTCAGAAGGCTTGCGGTCTACCTCTAGCACCGAGACCGCCCTAATAGTACTAAGGCATTGAGCGAGCAATAAAATTAAATATAGTAAGCATATACGAGACTGGGCTATCATGGCTTACACACTTAAGGATGAGCTGTGCGGTAAAACAATATATTGTAATGAATGGTGCAGGTTCCTGTTGCTGGTACAGTCGCATTGATAAAAAACTATGCGATTCCTATGTTCTCAAATTAACGCGCACACAACACAATACAAGCTAAGCGATTTGTATGTATACCAACAGTACTTATATTTGCCGTGAGATCAGTGAAATATAGGATCAGCTGTCGAATTCTATTTGATAGATAGAAAGTATTGTATTTATACAAAGTGAAACATTTTACAATTTACATACTTTTTTAGCATGTACTGCAAAAAAAGCAAAAAAAGTACCCAATCCGCCAATAACAATACATGTCCAAGGAAGGGTGGACGTCGATTAGTGAAGGCGAGTGCTCTATCAGCTATTTGCATGCAACAATGCGTATGATTGGCCAAACATAGAAAAACAGTATTTTCTGTAAAGAAAAAATTATATATCTACTCCACTGGTGACTGGTTGCTTGTGTTTTATTTTACAAACGCACAATATCTGTGTGTGATAACTGATATGTCTCTAGCCTCGATTTATACAGCTGATAAAAAGTAGATACTTATTTAGTAAAAGCATCGTATTGCTTGTTAGAGTTTCTTCGCGAAATCGCGATACGACCCGATAAAATTGTACAATCCTGAAGGCCAATGGGGCGTGCACCACTGTACGTATATACCATGATATAGTTCGTATCGCACGTTTACTGTTTTGTATCATGAAAATATGAAACGCACACTCGGAATGGATCATCACTTGAACAACATTTCGGACCACATAAACACCAAGTCCAGCATCTAACGCATATATAGCATGTTCACGGGCACTTGATGATTTTAGAAATACTTGAATTAGCTTTGTAGCTACAAAATTCAATCTTCCAATTAAATCTATTAAACAAGTATTGCTATTATATACTAGAGTAGCAATACGATCTGCTATTCAATGAACTAGACAAATCCAGGGCCTTTTCTTCATGGCCAGCAGTATCTCATGACTTCACGGACAAGTATAGAATGTTACAAACGTGGTTTTTCCTGTCATTTTCACATTTCGTTTCACAAATCTTTTACGAACGACACATATCAGTTAGAGATTATCCTCGACGCATGAGCTGTAAGATGGACGTGTTCGGTTCGTCCATGGTGCCAACAACTGCGAGAAAGACTATGTACTGTTGTGCCTCGTTGTAAATCGTATGTCGATATTGGTCTGAATCTAGCCACACCCAGAATTTTGTAAATTTACAAATATTGATATAGCCGCTACATTCCACCTCATACCTGCATTGGCATTGTTAGGAACACGGACCACTGATATATATACAATGAGAACCGTATCCTAACTCTTATAATCTCATTGTGACCACTGGCCTCTGATATTGAGTTTGACTCTGATAATTAAAGACAGGGCTTGAAAATTGTTCCAAGACATGCTTAGCGGATACGACTTCATTTCACATTTTTCTATATATCATGATGAGCCTCGTAAGTTAAATAAATACTAATCGATCGATATATTAACTCGTAGTTGCGATAAATCTGTACCGATTAAACGGAACACAAATGTGATAACGCCTTTCGCAACCAAACATTTGTTATTTGAGGGCTGTGGCCTGTTGAAAGTGATGACA
This sequence comes from Sphaeroforma sirkka, assembly GCA_001586965.3. Lineage (NCBI taxonomy): Eukaryota > Ichthyosporea > Ichthyophonida > Sphaeroforma > Sphaeroforma sirkka. The sequence goes on along the minus strand of LUCW03000065.1, from coordinate 142,644 downwards.
TAGCTGAACTGAACGTATTGGTTGAAGGAAAACATTCAAAATAATGTCCAACGGACTCGTCCGTCATCCCTCATAGACTCGTATTTTTATCTTCTATTCTCTACTCTAGATGGTCACGAAATAGACCATCACTTTTTGTATTTATAAAAAAAAATAGTTGTTGTTTTTTTGTTGTTGTCTTTTTTTTTAAAAAAGGACTTGATGCTTTATAAAAAATATTTTAGGTAATGAGACGTCGGGTCTGTCTGTACACTGTATTTTTCAACTATTTATATAGAGGCAACAGGTTATCGATTTTAAAAAATAGTGCATATATTGCACATATGTACCAGATATATATCAACAGAAGAGCACAGAGACAATCGGTTATGGCCGTACATTGTGAGCCAGAGAAGCATCGTCCCTCGCTGAATGATGTCGACTCAGACGCACTAATAAGTATATTTGAGAAAGTGAAGTTGGCGGACATTCCAGCCCTGGCATCGACGTGCAAACGATTCCAACAGGTTGCTGAATGTGAGACGCTCAAACGGAAGGTACAGTAATTATGCAAATAGGAAACAATCGAGCAGAATTTGAATCATATTAAAAGGATGTCCAAACTACCCTATGCCCATGTATCGATGGTCTGTACCATTCAAGGCTATATATCAGTCTCTTGCATAGCTGCCCTAGCTCGTCGCCTGCTAAGTTTTCTATTGAATAAATACATTTTAATCTATCCGGCAAGCATTGTATGCATGTCAGAAGTCGTCTGTTTGTAGAATTGTTGGTCTGAATCAACGCACCTTACACTCGTGATATACGGCATACAATTTATATATATATATATATATATATATATATATATATATATATATATATATATAAATATGTGAGGTACATATATGTGTGCTGAGATGGCCGCATTCGTGTACCACGCATTAGCCCACGAAGGTTACTCATGTGACACATCTACCATAATGCAGAAGTGAACTTATTTGGACAAATACATCCAATGAGTTTTGATGTCTTATACGTCTACCCAAATAAATATGTATGCTTGCACATACGCCGTTATTCGTTGTTATTGCCCGCATCCGCCATGATTCGCTACCCCGACGATTTTCTTCTTCTTAGATTGTATGATTTTAAGTATATGTTCTTGTCTTTTCATACACTCGTATTCCAGCAGCTGAATACGTAGTACACAGATAGGATTTACGTTCAATCATACTGCAACCGTAGCTAATTCGACTGACCGTTTGTCTTGTATTTTACTATGATTCTAGCTTGTGCACGATGAGATATGGAGATTGTCTGCTGATAACTATAACCTGGACTTTGAAGGTGACGTACTTAGTAGTAATGCCGGCAGGATTGATGCGATATTGGCTGAGTCTAAAGTGAGTATTGAATATACCAAAGAGAAAGACGAGAAAGACCTCGAGAGCGTATCTGCCGAATCTGTGGTGTAGTAAGGATCGTATATGTACACTCCAACACACGAGAACGGTTGTTCAAATAGGATGCATCTTGTTTTTTATTCAAGAGGAGTAGATCGAGTTTTATGTCTACTCACAGATATTGCATGCTTAGTGTGCTAGTGTCTACTTTCTCTGTGCGTAATATACTGCCTGTTTGATGATATATGTATGTCTTCGGACGATGCTGTATATGTGCTACTGCCTCAGGTGAAGTCGGACAGGAAGCGCCGCATTGCCACATCTCACACAATTGGTAATCTTGCATATATATATATATATATATATATATATATATATATATATATATATATATATATATATATATATATATATATATATATATGTATGTATGTGTGTGTACATATATATATATATATATATATATATATATATATATATATATATATATATATATATATATATATATATATATGTATATATATATTATGGCATACATATGTGTATGTGTATGTATATATATATACATATGCATGTATATACATAATGTATATATGCATATACATATATGTATTATTATTATATATATAATTATATATTATAACAATTGTTATTGACACACATGCATATGTGAATTATATGTGCATGTAATAATAATATATATAATAATATTGCAATGTACATGCGCATCCATATTATCCATCATCATGCCATATATATGGCATACATATATATTGTACGCATATAATATTATTATTATTATTATTATTATTATTATTATTATATAATATATAATGCCATAATGGCTTAATATATGGCTATGCATATTAATATGTTTATTGATGTGTATACATTACTTATTATATATATTATATATATATACAGGAATAATACATAATACACATTGTATTATTATTATGTATTACATTTGTGCATATAATATTATACAATGTATGGCATATATATATTACATATTATATGTTGTATGTGCATATATTGCATATACATTATTATATATAATAATATATATATTATTATATATATATATATTATTATATATTATATATATATTATTATATATATATATATATATATATATATATATATATATATATATATATATATATATATATATATATATATATATATATATATATATATATATACCATATATGTGTTCGTGTGTGTATATGTACGTGTATGTGGTGTTTGTGTTCACATATATATATATATATGCGTACTAAGTACTATATGTGTGTGTCTGTGTAGACATATGTGAGAATTCAAAAACCATCAGCTTTGTACTATAGTGGGAAAGTACGTACCCTATACTGTCCCTTACGCCCAGCCTTTGTTTCTTCTTGTCTTCACGTGTTCACAATTCGATAGCATCTGATATGTGTGGGTATGTGGTTTTGTAAGATGCAGGTAGCAGTGTATGATATAAGTTTGTAGGTCAAGTAGCCAGCAGGCCGGAAACAACGTATGTGCATGACATGTTTCGGGTGTTGGTCGGTGAGAGGTTGTTGGTAGGCTTCTGTCTGTAAGTTATGAGAGCGACTGTGATAATTCCAACTCTCCGGTTGCCAATGTGCATCGGCACAGCCTCGTTCTTTGCACTGGCATTGATGCTAAGGACCATGTACGGATACAATATAGCATGCGTTACGTGGTTTGTGATGTAGGTTAGTCGAAGCGTACTCGTAAGTAAGCCGTACGATTGTTTTAAGCCGCTCATACGCTGTCTTACGAATCTTCGGTATTTATTGTCGAGATATCTAAAGTAGCCCTCCCATAAATTGACGGGACTTGGTATGTATGTGCACATGCGTCGATAATCTCCACACCCACATGCAAGACCGGAAGCAGACCATCACCATCACTAGTATACTCAATACTCGCGCTTAAGCCAGTTTCATAGCTGTGTGAGTGGTATTTGGCTGCGCATAGCACAGCCTCGTTTAAGCCCCATCGCACCTCACCAATAGGCTTGCACGTGTGTATGATTTTAGTCATTCGGCTCCCAGAGCGCTTGCTGACCAGCCCTGCAAGTTTGTTGGGCCGTGCTCAGGCTCTTGCTTATGCACACACACACAGTAGCCTGACCAGAGACCTCGATCTCTGCGAAGGCAATCAGGTATACTTCGCGAATAGACCTAGCGCTGTCTTGGAACAAACACATTCGACTCTCTGCGATAGCTAGTATACACTATCATGTCCTCATCAATACACATGTGAGCAGAAGCACTATATTAATCTAAAGTACACCACTGGCAGGTTAGCATATCCCCCCTCGGCCTTTACACCGCTGAAGGTGCCTCAGGCTTTTTTTCTACGATGCCTGCAATGATGGACACGCCCAACTGGTTCACCTGTTGCTCGCGAGCGAAAGGCAAGTATTTGGGCTCTTATGCTTCTTAATATACACTAAATGTGCTTGTATGTACGTATATATGTATATATATATATATATATATATATATATATATATATATATATATATATATATATATATATATATATATATATATATATATATATATATATATATATATATATATTTAAATCTATTATATATAATCTAAATATATATATATATATATATATATATATATATATATATATATATATATATATATATATATATATATATATATATATATATATATATATATATATATATATATATATATATATATATATATATATATATATATATATATATATATATATATATATATATATATATATATATATATATAAACCCATATATATATATATATATATATATATATATATGTTGCATTTCTGTACTGTTCTGTACTCCTTATATCCCATTCCGTTACATTCTCGCCATCTCGTCATTGAGCACAGAATCGACCCAGCTGCGAGAGACTGTTATGCGCTTATCTGTGCCTGTAGCCGTGGATGGGACAATGTGGTGAGACTGTTGCTTAAGGGACCACGGGTACGCATGGGCTCGTTGTGTTATCTACGTAATGCGTTTGGTTCGTGGCCGTGTGAGATTAGAGTTTACATCACGGTTTGGTGTATCGTCGGTTAGAAGCTCTAGGCGTTCGGTGTGGGCGTACTATGTGACCGTACGACAACACCAGTCAAAGCTTTAAGTGCCGCGCGCTCGTTTGTGTGTATTCTTATCCTACTCTGGGTTGTGTCCGAATCAGAATCTTTTTTCATTCCTGCGAGGAAACGTGCACCATTCTATGTCAGTTGGTGTTTGGTCCGTTCGCATTTTACGATGTACTGGTGAGCTCTTAGTGTACTTGGTATGTTACTATGTCAGTTGGCATTTGGTCCGTTCGCATTGTATGATGTACTGGTTAACTCTTAGTGTATTTGGTGTGTTACTATGTCAGTTGGTGTTTGATCCGTTCGCATTGTATGATGTACTGGTTAACTCTGAGTGTACTTGGTTTGCTACTATGGCAGTTGTCGTTTGGTCCGTTCCCATTGTATGATGTACTGGTGAGCTCTTAGCTCACTTGGTATGTTACTATGTCAGTTGGCGTTTGGTCCGTTCGCATCGTATGATGTACTGGTTAACTCTGAATATACTTGGTATGTTACTGTGTCAGTTGGCGTTTGGTCCGTTCGCATAATGTACTGGTTAACTCTGAATGTACTTGGTATGTTACTATGTCAGATGGTGTTTGGTCCGTTCGTATTTTATACTGTGCTGGTGAACTCAGCTCTGAGTGTACCTGGTGTGTTCCTATGTCAGTTGGCGTTTGGTCCGTTCGCATTGTATGATATACTGGTTAACTCTTAGTGTACTTGGTGTGTTACTATGTCAGTTGGCGTTTGGTCCGTTCGCATTGTATTATGTACTGGTTAACTCTGAGTGTACTTTGTGTTCCTATGTCAGTTGGCGTTTGGTCCGTTCGCATTGTATGATGTACTGGTTAACTCTTAGTGTACTTGGTGTGTTACTATGTCAGATGGTGTTTTGTCCGTTCGTATTTTATGATGTACTGGTTAACTCTGAATATACTTGGTATGTTGCTGTGTCAGTTGGCGTTTGGTCCGTTCGCGTAATGTACTGGTTAACTCTGAATGTACTTGGTATGTTACTATGTCAGATGGTGTTTGGTCCGTTCGTATTTTATACTGTGCTGGTGAACTCAGCTCTGAGTGTACCTGGTGTGTTCCTATGTCAGTTGGCGTTTGGTCCGTTCGCATTGTATGATGTACTGGTTAACTCTTAGTGTACTTGGTGTGTTACTATGTCAGTTGGCGTTTGGTCCGTTCGCATTGTATGATGTACTGGTTTTATACTGTGCTGGTGAGCTTTGAGTGTACTTGATTTGTTTCTATGTCAGATGGTATTTGGGCCGTTCCAATTGTATGATGTACTTGTTTTGCTCTGATTATACTTGATGTGTTACTATGTCAGTTGGTGTTTGGTACGTTCCCATTGTATGATGTACAGATTAGCTCTGAGTGTACTTTGTGTTACTATGTCAGCTGGCGTTTGGTCCGTTCGCATAGTATGATTTTCCGGTTAACTCTGAATGTACTTGGTGTGTTACTATGTCAGTTGGCGTTTGGTCCGTTCGCATTGTATGATGTACTTGTGAGTGCTTAGCTTACTTGCTCTTGGCTTACTTGGTGTGTTACTATGTCAGTTGCTTTTTGGTACGTTCGCATTGTATGATGTACTGGTTAACACTGAGTGTACTTTGTGTTACTATGTCAGTTGGCGTTTGGTCCATTCGCATTGTATGATGTACTGGTGAGCTCCTAGCTTACTTGGATTGCTACTACGGCAGTAGGCGTTTGGTCCGTTCGCATGGTATGATGTACTGGTTAACTCTTAGTGTACTTGGTGTGTTACTATGTCAGTTGGCGTTTGGTCCGTTCGCATTGTATGATGTACTTGTTTTGCTCTGATTATACTTGGTGTTTTACTATGTCAGTTGGCGTTTGATCCGTTCGCATTGTATGATGTACTGGTTAACTCTGAGTGTACTTTGTGTTCCTATGTCAGTTGGCGTTTGGTCCGTTCGCATTGTATGATGTACTGGTTAACTCTTAGTGTACTTGGTGTGTTACTATGTCAGTTGGTGTTTGGTCCGTTCGCATTGTATGATGTACTTGTTTTGCTCTGATTATACTTGGTGTTTTACTATGTCAGTTGGCGTTTGATCCGTTCGCATTGTATGATGTACTGGTTAACTCTGAGTGTACTTTGTGTTACTATGTCAGTTGGCGTTTGGTCCGTTCGCATTGTATGATGTACTGGCGAGCTCCTAGCTTACTTGGTTTGCTACTATAGCAGTAGGCGTTTGGTCCGTTCGCATGGTATGATGTACTGGTGAGCTCTGAGTGTACCTGGTGTGTTCCTATGTCAGTTGGCGTTTGGTCCGTTCGCATTGTATGATGTACTGGTTAACTCTGAGTGTACTTGGTTTTGTTACTATGTCAGATGGTGTTTTGTCCGTTCGTATTTTATGATGTGCTGGTGAGCTCTGAGTGTACTTGCTTTGTTGCTATGTCAGATGGTGTTTGGGCCGTTCCCATTGTATGATGTACTTGTTTTGCTCTGATTATACTTTATGTGTTACTATGTCAGTTGGTGTTTGGTACGTTCCCAGTGTATGATGTACTGGTTAACCTTGAGTGTACTTGGTGTGTTACTATGTAGTTGGTGTTTGGTCCGTTCGCATTGTATGATGTACTGGTTAACTCTGAGTGTACTTGGTGTGTTACTATGTCAGTTGGCGTTTGGTCCGTTCGCATTGTATGATGTACTGGTGAGCTCTGAGTGTACCTGGTGTGTTCCTATGTCAGTTGACGTTTGGTCCGTTCGCATTGTATGATGTACTGGTTAACTCTGAGTGTACTTGGTTTGTTACTATGTCAGATGGTGTTTTGTCCGTTCGTATTTTATGATGTGCTGGTGAGCTCTGAGTGTACTTGGTTTGTTGCTATGTCAGATGGTGTTTGGGCCGTTCCCATTGTATGATGTACTTGTTTTGCTCTGATTATACTTGATGTGTTACTATGTCAGTTGGTGTTTGGTACGTTCCCATTGTATGATGTACTGGTTAACCTTGAGTGTACTTGGTGTGTTACTATGTCAGTTGGTGTTTGGTCCGTTCGCATTGTATGATGTACTGGTTAACTCTGAGTGTACTTGGTGTGTTACTATGTCAGTTGGCGTTTGGTCCGTTCGAATTGTATGATGTACTGGTGAACT
>LUCW03000065.1:102500-130000 GCA_001586965.3 Sphaeroforma sirkka | reverse complement strand
ATTCAGTGCTAGGAATGCTGTTGTCATGGTCGAAATCTACGATTGTATGGTCCTGTACTTTACAAACAAATTCTGCGTGGAGATCTCTGCCACCTGTGCCTTGGGTAACATTGTCTACTTTAATCTCGGAAAGAGTAGCAGTTTCGTATGTTACGGCCGCGTCGATTGGAGAAAGAAGCCGTTTAATGGCTCTGTTAATACGCATCCGATTTTGTCTGTTCACAATTGATTTGCGCTGCTAGAACCACTGCGACAAGGGCCGCGAGGACTAAGAAGTACTGCATAGTAGAGTTCATGATAGTTGAAATTGTTTCGCTATTGTATGAGTGATTTCATTTATGAACTTTATTTTGCATTATATGCTACTGATTTAGAATATTAGGCTTTGGTTTACCTCTCGGAAATATCCTATCTACATATATCACGACCCTCTGGATTAGGGTCGCGAGCAGAAATCAGGTTCCGTCATAGCGTAAATCGTGAATCAGGCAGAGACTATATCCAGAGGGCCGTGCATATATGTATATATAAATTATATTCACAGGTTTATGACAAATTGATAATAGATAATAGCCAAAATGAACAGATGGTATAAAGTATTATCGGATTGGCGCTTGAAGTTATGGAAAGAAAAGTTTTATTGGTGCTTACTTTAGTTGCTGGGGTAACATTTTTGTTGTTTCCCAGCAAACAGTGAGGCAGCAATAGCAGTAGCTGGCTATTTTTCAAATTAAGGCGACCCGATGGCCAATCAGGAAATCAGTAACTCACCCAAACTTGGTAAATTTAAATTTTGAGTCAAACCGTGCTTGATGCTTCAGCCTTCACTGCTTCTATGTAATATTTTTATTTCAAGAAAACTCAAAATTGAAAATAATTTTATCACGTATTGATCCCTATTGGCCATTTGTTTTCTGTTGCATTTTTTCCACCTCGTGTCTTGAAATGTCGTTCGCAGGCAAACAATGGGTATGCCGGTATGGTGTACAGACGTCAGAGCGTCAAACCAGTGGACGACAGTGCACACTGGTGAGATCATTTCTATCATCGCGATGCTGTTGACCTGCTGTAGGCACCACATCAGCCTATCTGACTATCTGTATCGATCATCGATATGCTCGGTATCTGATTGGTATTCAAATGCGCTCCATACATGTTCAGTTAATTATTATTACCTTTGCCAATTATAATATCTGTCTGTCAATTCTTCTACGAGTGCTTGTGCTCAAATACTGTATAAGCTGTGGCCGCGGAAGCCTGCGTTTATTATTGTTACTATCTTCGCCAATTATGATATCTGTCTGTCGATTCCGTGTGTGAAATACTGTATTAGCTGTGGCCGCGGAAGCCTGAGTTAACAATTTTATAGGTTTATATTTAAAATATAATACTATTTACGGGCGTAATTATGCATGCATTGTGCTATATTGACAGAAAACACAAATTTGAACATTAATAGGGCATGCTTCACATTGTACAGCACAATTCCCACAATATTGCATTGGTCATACAAGCATTGATTTGGGGTGTTCTTATTTTATAGTACAGTTGTCAACGAAGACTCCATTACCTAAGTTAAGCTTATTTAGATGCAGAACCTCTCACCAGTATGTTTGGCATATGGTGTAGCTACTCACGCGAAAGTAAATATACACAATATAATCGAAGGAGATTGAGTGATATACACCATCGCTTATACTACTTCCGATAATAACACAGGCATCAATTGAATGTCATCTAATGAATTAAAATTTGAATTCGCTGGGTCATGGGTTTCACATCTGGGTCATAGGTTTCACAGTCATAGATAGCAAACGGCACAATACATATGAACTTTGTTAATAGCGCTTCGATGGGAAAAATGGACCTCGTCATATGATTTCCCGTAGCCATTGCATGGTTTAAATTGTGTATGGTTGTGCAAATTCATAGGGAAGGAAATGTGAACAAGTAATTACAGGTACTTCCGGTAATCGTTTCGTGCATCTCGGGCGAAACCCAGATATGTCCTTCACTCCACTGTGTCAACGCTCTGAGCTCCGGAACCTGGAAGAGAAATACGATCCGTGGTTAGCAGACAGACTATATTGTAGGTAATACAGCTAGAAACAATCAGCTATAATCTGATAAGCATCAGGGATACTACTTCGTATATAAAATGCATGTGTTTCTTATTTAAAACCGAATGGTAGAACTGTATGTACACAAAAACGTATAAATCCATGCGAATACCACTGAGTTTTTGCAATCAGTACGAGAGAGACAATACGATGCCACCTACCTTGAGAAATTCCTCTAGTGTAGGATCACGCACAGACAGCCCACTCGGGTTGAAGACACGCACATCACAATCTATTCGTTCAAGCAAACGTGCAGTCTCATACACACATTTACGGGCAAAACTACTCTCGTGCAAAGATCCGTACAAGACTAAAATCCTGGGCTTGTGTACTGTTGTTGCTCCTGAGGAATGCATCGCCATATTGGTGAAAAGCGAAAAACTCGTAATTTGTGCAATACGGCATACTTGTTTATAGCGCCGTGCTTACTTGTTCAATTGCTCTAGTCCTATGCTTTTTTATCTTAGCCATAGCGGTTAGCCTCCTCCTCCTCCTACATAATAAAACAAAGAAAGAACGCAAAACCCTAAACTCCAAAATAGCGCAAGTGGCTATTACTCTGGCGGGCTTTGTGCTGTGCTTTTTTTGGCGGGCTTTCTTATTGTTCGTCAGATTTATTCACCATTTCGTATTTATTTTTTGTTGAAATAGAAACCTACGGGCCATGGCTACGTACTGTCACTGTGTACTATTTAAAAAAAATTACATAGGTCTTGGTACAGATATATAGAAAAAGATTAAGTTTTATATCTAGTAGACCGTCAGTACTAATACTCTCGTGTGCTGTATGTATTGCCGCACTGTTACACTGTGAAGGTTAGTGTCACTCGAAGTGCACACAACTACTAGTGCAGCTGTGTAAAGTTAGTTGCGCTGTCTGTTTAAAACCCTACTGACAACGGCTTGTGGACGTCTAGGGTTGCATTGAAACGCGATCGTACGTCTTTGCAACAGGTTAGAGAGACAAAGAATTTCATATACATAACCATAGGGTACACTCAGCAATACGTTATTTAGATACACGCAATGCCGTGCGAAAGGGGCCAGAACCAGATAGTCACACGCACGCTCAGCCCTCATGACATGCACGTGTGCGAGAGATAAACTATTCTAACGCTCTGTGACTCTCGTGTCAGCGCAACGTTAAACACCATGAGTTTAGCAAAGATAGACAGTCTGCGTAAACGCATTGCATCTGCACGGGCGGCGGGGAAAGAGACCCGTGAGGTAGAGCTGTGTTTTGAGATAGGCGAACAACTCAGAGCTAAAGAGAATTATTCAGAGGCTGTTGAGTACTTCGAACGACATGCACAACTGAGTGAAAAGGCTTGGCAATCGTTGCCTACATCCTCCACGCTTGCTAAGGAGTATGCCTTGGCGTGTCGACTGGTGGGTGATTGCTACTCGGGTCTTGCAAGGTATTGTACGCATATGTTTATATTATATATATATATATATATATATATATATGTGTGTGTGTGTGTGTGTGTGTGTGTGTGTGTGTATATATATATATATATATATATATAGTGTCTGTGTATGTAGCAGACTATGAGTTTCAGACTGCCATTGCATTGCACTGTCTTCTTCCTGCAACCTCCATAGTACCGTCTTTGGTAGCTGAGTTAGTAGAATACACCACATAGCTCTCCAGTTGTGCAGCTCACTCCCTCAGCTTCCCTTCCAACATACCTAGTACGTACCACTCAGCAGGCGCACTCAAGCGCTGGCTTTAAACACACTGGCCAAGGGTATGAAATCATAGCCTGTACACGCAGTAACCGACAACAACGTACATCCCTATATAGTACCATACCTTGATCTCACACACAGTGCACATCAGTACAAACGACTAGCAAGTTGTTCCTTGCCTCACACACAGTGCACATCAGTACAAACGACTAGCAAGTTGTTCCTTGCCTCGAATGGGCCTCGTGAGAGCCACGGGCGGGTTGGGTTTAGGGTTTTAGGGTTTGGGGTGTATGTGCAGGTTCCTTGTGTGGGGCGCTCAGATCCATCCATACTTTGTGTACACTCCACGAACCTCATATGAATTCAAAACACATCATACTACATACGTTGGTGTATTACAGTCTATAGCATCACTGTGTATATGTACTCATGCACGGGTTGTATCGATGACTATGAATATACGTAGTGATTACACTCGAAGTCATAAGACCTGCTGTAGCATCACTGCGCATATGGACACATGCACAGACAGTATCGATGACTATGAATTTACGTAGTGGATTAAACTCGAAGTCATAAGACCTGCTGTAGCATCACTGTGTATATGTACACATGCACAGCTTGTATTGATGACTATGAATGTGCTCATTGCATCACTTCACTTGATGCTGCTTGTACAATATCTCGCACTCACTCGTAGTGCCGACGTTTGGCGTACGCACCCACACACTACTGTATAAACACGTGAGTGACGTACTAACCTATCGGCAATAGCGTGGGCTGGTTGTTAGCTTCTGTAACCAGTTCGTTGTGTGCGTGCGCAGGAAGGTACACCACGGGGACTGTATACACACTGTTCATATGTCTGCCCTACTCTGCGCCATACACACACATACACACACACATACACGCATATACACACGTACATACGTACATACAGACATACATATACATATACACACACACTCACACAACATTTGGTGTGGTATAGACGGTCGCCTGTTTCACGCTCACTAGCGCGAACTCATTTATGTCACGTGTCGTCTCAGATTTGAGGAGGCGATTGACTACAACAAGAAATATCTCGGCGTAGCGAAGAAGATAAAGAACCGTGCTATGGAACAGGAGGCCATGCAGACCTTAGGCAATGTGTACTTGGATAGGTAGGATATATCTTTATATGTACCTGGACAGGTTGGACATATTTTTATGTGTACCTGGACAGGTTGGACATATTTTTATGTGTACCTGGACAGGTAGGATATATCTATATATGTACCTGGACAGGTAGGATATATCGTTATGTGTATCTGAACAGGTAGGACATATTTTTATGTGTACCTGGACAGGTAGGATATATCTTTATATGTACCTGGTCAGGTAGGATATATCCACCTGGACAGGTAGGACATATCTTAATGTGTACCTGGAGAGGTAGGACATATCTTTATGTGTACCTGGACAGGTAGGACATATCTTTATGTGTACCTGGACAGGTAGGATATATCTTTATGTGTACCTGGACAGGTAGGATATATCTTTATATGTACCTGGACAGGTAGGATAAATCGTTGTGTATCTGAACAGGTAGGACATTTTTTTTTATGTGTACCTGGACAGGTAGGACATATCTCTTTATGTGTACCCGGACAGGTAGGATATATCTTTATATGTACCTGGACAGGTAGGACATATCTTTATGTGTACCTGGACAGGTAGGACATATCTTTATATGTACCTGGACAGGTAGGACATGTCTTTATGTGTACCTTGAGAGGTAGGACATATTTTTATGTGTACCTGGACAGGTAGGATATATCTTTATATGTACCTGTACAGGTAGGATATATCTACTTGGACAGGTAGGACATATCGTTATGTATACCTGGACATGTAGGATATATCTTTATGTGTACCTGGATAGGTAGGATATATCTTTATATGTACCTGGACAGATGGGATATATCTTTATATGTACCTGGACAGGTAGGACATATTTTTATGTGTACCTGGACAGGTAGGATATATCTTTATATGTACCTGGACAGGTAGGATATATCTTTATATGTACCTGGACAGGTAGGATATATCTTTATATGTACCTGAACAGGTTGGACATATTTTTATGTGTACCTGGACAGGTAGGATATATCTATATATGAACCTGGACAGGTAGGATATATCCACCTGGACAGGTGGGACATATCTTTATGTGTACCTGGACAGGTAGGATATATCTTTATATGTACCTGAACAGGTAGGACATATTTTTATGTGTACCTGGACAGGTAGGATATATCTTTATATGTACCTGAACAGGTTGGACATATTTTTATGTGTACCTGGACAGGTAGGATATATCTTTATATGTACCTGGACAGGTAGGATAAATCGTTGTGTATCTGAACAGGTAGGACATATTTTTTTATGTGTACCTGGACAGGTAGGATATATCTTTATGTGTACCTGGACAGATAGGATATATCTTTATGTGTACCTGGACAGGTATGATATATCATTATGTGTACCTGGACAGGTAGGATATATCTTTATATGTACCTGGACAGGTGGGATATATCTTTATATGTACCTGGACAGGTAGGACATATTTTTATGTGTACCTGGACAGGTAGGATATATCTTTATATGTACATAGACAGGTAGGTTATATCTACCTGGACAGGTAGGACATATCTTTATGTGTACCTGGACAGTTAGGATATATCTCTTATATGTGTATCTGGACAGGTAGGATATATCTTTGTATGTACCTGGACAGGTAGGACATATTTTTGTTTGTACCTGGACAGGTAGGGTATATCATTATATGTACCTGGACAGGTAGTACATATCTTTATATGTACCTGGACAGGTAGGATATATCTTTATGTGTACATGGACAGGTAGGATATATCTTAATATGTACCTGGACAGGTAGGATATATCTTTATGTGTTCCTGATCAGATAGGTTATATCTTTATGTGTACCTGGACAGGTAGGATATATCTACCTGGACAGGTAGGACATATCTTCATGTGTACCTGGAGAGGTAGGACATATCTTCATGTGTACCTGGACAGGAAGGATATATCTTTATATGTACCTGGACAGGTAGGATATATCTTTATGTGTACCTGGACAGGTAGGACATATCTTTATATGTAACTGGACAGGTAGGACATGTCTTTATGTGTACCTTGAGAGGTAGGATAAATCGTTGTGTATTTGAACAGGTAGGTCATATTTTTATATGTACCTGGACAGGTAGGATATATCTTCATATGTACCTGGACAGGTAGGATAAATCGTTGTGTATCTGAACAGGTAGGACATATTTTTATGTGTACCTGGACAGGTAGGATATATCTTTATGTGTACCTGGACAGGTAGGATATATCTTTATATGTACCTGGACAGGTAGGATAAATCGTTGTGTATCTGAACAGGTAGGACATATTTTTTATGTGTACCTGGACAGGTAGGACATATCTTTATGTGTACCTGGACAGGTAGGATATATCTTTATATGTACCTGGACAGGTAGGACATATCTTTATGTGTACCTGGACAGGTAGGACATATCTTTTTATATGTACCTGGACAGGTAGGACATGTCTTTATGTGTACCTTGAGAGGTAGGACATATTTTTTTATGTGTACCTGGACAGGTAGGATATATCTTTATATGTACCTGTACAGGTAGGATATATCTACTTGGACAGGTAGGACATATCGTTATGTGTACCTGGACAGGTAGGATATATCTTTATGTGTACCTGGATAGGTAGGATATATCTTTATATGTACCTGGACAGGTGGGATATATCTTTATATGTACCTGGACAGGTAGGACATATTTTTTTGTGTGTACCTGGACAGGTAGGATATATCTTTTATATGTACCTGGACAGGTAGGATATATCTTCTTTATATGTACCTGGACAGGTAGGATATATCTTTATATGCACCTGAACAGGTTGGACATATTTTTATGTGTACCTGGACAGGTAGGATATATCTATATATGAACCTGGACAGGTAGGATATATCCACCTGGACAGGTGGGACATATCTTTATGTGTACCTGGACAGGTAGGATATATCTTTATATGTACCTGAACAGGTAGGACATATTTTTATGTGTACCTGGACAGGTAGGATATATCTTTATATGTACCTGAACAGGTTGGATATATTTTTATGTGTACCTGGACAGGTAGGATATATCTTTATATGTACCTGGACAGGTAGGATAAATCGTTGTGTATCTGAACAGGTAGGACATATTTTTATGTGTACCTGGACAGGTAGGATATATCTTTATGTGTACCTGGACAGATAGGATATATCATTATGTGTACCTGGACAGGTAGGATATATCTTTATATGTACCTGGACAGGTGGGATATATCTTTATATGTACCTGGACAGGTAGGACATATTTTTATGTGTACCTGGACAGGTAGGATATATCTTTATATGTACATGGACAGGTAGGTTATATCTACCTGGACAGGTAGGACATATCTTTATGTGTACCTGGACAGTTAGGATATATCTTTATATGTATCTGGACAGGTAGGATATATCTTTGTATGTACCTGGACAGGTAGGACATATTTTTGTTTGTACCTGGACAGGTAGGGTATATCATTATATGTACCTGGACAGGTAGTACATATCTTTATATGTACCTGGACAGGTAGGATATATCTTTATGTGTACATGTACAGGTTGGACATATCTTTATGTCTATCTGGACAGGTAGGTACCCTTAAAAGTACCGCAGTGCGACATGTTATTGATAATTACCTACATTGGTCTTAGTGCTAGAGGTGCTACGTCTGATTGTATGCTTGCGAGGGGTTAGGCCTATACGGAATGAGCTGTGGCATATGTGTTTACAGTTGGGTTGGGTCTTAGTACAAGCGTAAGATTATCATTTTAAACACAACAACAACAACAACCCTGCAGAGAGTTAGCAGTACCTTTCTGTATACTACTACATCTATACCAACACCGTCTAAGCTATATCCACGGCATGACTATTGCAGTGGTTTATTACACACTCTTTGAGTGCGACGGACAGAGAAACATTGTACACACCACATCGCTGTGGCAGTACGAGGCATGGTTGTGATAGTGCTGCGGGGATTCTGGATGCTTGTTAAAAAGCACGATCTTGCACTAGAGCGTGGGAATGGAGATGTCTGTATATGGCTGTGGTGGATTCATACCCCATTGAGCTGAAGTATTCGGACACGCACATGACCAGTATATAGTTATCTATGCGCTGTTAAGCGGCTTGACTACCGTGTGGTTACCATGACAGGTGTCAATCATAGGTTGACATTCATAAGGACTTGCCAGACAGACGCTGCACACCCCATGAGTGGGACAGTACCTACCCCACCCACCGCTGGGACGTGTTTGTCAGTTGTTACCTACTCAAGAGTGAGCTCACTTTGGGTATACCTCCACTATCGTAACCGCCCTTGTGACGACCTGCTTTGCCTCCCCAGAGATCGCGCGACAACCAGGACGCCTCCAAAGCAGAGGTTGCGTACCGCAAATGCCTTCAGCTGGTCGATCGGTTGACATCAGAGATGCAGCCGTTCGATATTTCAGACAAGCGCTGTCGGCTGTACTATAACCTGTGCCAAGTGACTAAGATACGCATGAAGTTCGAGGCGCAGAAGAGTGGCGAAGCGGGAGATGACGATACGGATTCGGCAAGGACAACATGGAACGGTGTGATCACTTGGCTTACTTGCGGTGCTTGGTGCCTATGATAGCAAGGACGACTGTTTCCGATAGCACAACTGGCTTACTGGGAATGTGGGGTGTTGAGGCTGTGTAGATAGTGGTGTTCCCATGCTCGCTTCTGGCTGTATCTGGGTATTTATAACATGTCTTATCTATACCTTTTCACTATTGGTGAGGAGCATTGTATCACCACTACTACACCCATACACAACGTAGCCTTTAGTCCACTCTTTAACTATATAACTGACACCCCCTTTAACTATATAGCTGACACACTCTTTTACTATATAACTAACACACTCTTTAACTATACAACTGAAATACTCTTGGATAGTAGTTTCATGGCGAATGTGTGCATCCAAGGTCAAAAGCATACTCAAATGGTCACCATCTAGTCGTTTGCAGCTTCTCTGTGTAGTGTTTATGCTGTGAGTATGGGATAATGAACCCGTCGTCAGACATATGTATGTCGATTAAAACACGCTCACATGCTGTCAGCTGTAGAATCAACGGCGATGTTGTAACTCACAACCGGTGCCTACTACCTCTACCAACTGTGTCACCAACTGTGTCACTAACTGTGTCACCAACTGTGTCACTAACTGTGTCACTAACTGTGTCAGGTGCGAGTCAGTTAGAGGAGTATTGTGAGAAGGCGATCAAGTGCAGCACACTGGGCCACAATGTGGATATCCGCGTGCAGTCTATGGTGTTGTTAGCCGAAACCTATTACCAGACCGATAGGCCGGATGAGGCTAAGGCAATGGTATAGTATTGTATGGTATGGTATTGTATGGCATGGTATTGTATGGCATGGTATTGTATGGTATGGTATTGTATGGTATGATTCCCATGAGTGATCAGATGTTACGCGGATGTATTTGTTGCTGTAGGGTGTGTATGGTCGGTGGCAGGCTAGACTATATAGGTGTGTCAGGAGGTGAAGACTGGACATAATAGACGTGACCCACACGAGCACACCACACGCGGTACAGCGCTGTGGATGAATACCATGCTCAACGCATATCACCACAATATATCTAAAATGTACACGCACGCTCTGACCAGCAAGTATGGAAGCATCAATGGAAGTATGTGTGTGAACGCCTGCTTTAGTTCTGATAGTCCCCTATCGAAGGGGATCACGGGGTAATGTACCACAAAAACTGGCGGAGACGCAACACCGGATGTGAAGTACACCACACCGACCAGAGCACACACTCATTGTATATCGCAACGTCTCCATCACAGAGCTTACATCACAATGTTGTCACCACAACGGCTTCATCACAGAGCTTACATCACAATGTTGTCACCACAACGTCCTCATCACAGAGTTTATATCACAATGTACTCACAACAACGGCTCCATCAGAATTTACATCACAATGTTGTCACCACAACGGCTTCATCACAGAGTTTACATCACAATGTACTCACAACAACGGCTTCATCACAGAGTTTACATCACAATGTAGTCACCTCAACCTCTTCATGACAGAGTTTGCATCACAATGTTCTCACCACAACTGCTTCATCACAATGTTCACATCACAACTAGTTTGAGGATGCTTTGGAGCCTGCGCGGACAATCAAGGACAGCGCAGTCAGAAGTCTGCAGATGGTGGGTCATGTATAGTATGTTCTCTTGTGTCCTCCCACAACCGTTGTAGCCACGGGAGTCTCTTTGCAGTATGAGTTGATATGTTATAAATTGTATTCCATGTTGTTTGAGCTGCCGTAGTGCTTCACTGTTTTGTTCGGCACATTGACTGTGTGCACATTATGCTAAAACCCTGAACCCTTAAAGCTAAACCCTAAACCCTAAACCCTAAAACTCTTAACCTTAAATCCCTCAAACTCGTGATATGTTGCGTTCACTGTAACCCCGAGGCTCATATATATATACTACTCAGTCCTTGAATGTGTTCAGATATGCACACAGTTTGATTTCTTTGTTTCCATAGTACAAGTCGCGACTGTGCTGCGCTGAGGTGAGACTTAGTTGGGTGCATCAATAGTAAACAGTCTCTTGGTCGTACGACCAATACAACGTCGTCTGGTAATCGTAGGTGTGTGTGTGTCGGGTGTTGCGTGTGCTTCCGCATGACTACTACTGTATCTGTGTTGGTTTATTAGGTCTATGTTGGCCCACTGAGTCTGTACTGTTCCGTTGGGTCTGTGCTGGTGTTGCTACTTAATGGTCACGCTCAGGCTTGCAATGACAAACACTTCTAAAGTGTGGACTACCTCCTCATACTATTATCTTCGTAACGCTTTCGGCGAACAAACAGAACGAATCCGTTTGATTCCCTCCACCCCCACCACCCCCTGAGAGTACCTCAGACCTATCATACTCATGCACATTGCTATACTGGTCGGGTATTCGGGGTGTTCGTATCGTCTCGAATGCGGCACTCTGGTGCTGATTGTTGCTCACCTTGCCTTGCTTTAAATTAACACCTCTCTATCTCTCTCTCTCTCTGTGTGTCTGTGTCTATGTCTGTGTCTGTGTCTCTCTCTCTGTGTGTGTGTGTGTGTGTGTTATTGTCTTCGCTCATGTCGCATACAACGCAGTATCTCATATACGTTGGACTGGTCCAGATCGCAATGGCGAATGGAGTGCTATCAGTGCCTCCGGATAGAGAGGAGCGTGTGCGGGTGACCAAGCAATGCAAGAAAGCCTATCTGCTTACCAACCAGGTAGGTATATCTCTGTATGTACACACTGTGCTCTGTGAATATGTCGCATATTCAATTGGTGCATATCGAAGTACACACTGTGCTCTGTGAGTATGTCGCATATTCAATTGGTGTCATATCGAATTACACGGTGCTCTATGAATATGTCGCATATTCAATTGGTACGTATCGAAGTACGAACTGTACTCTGTGAGTATGTCGCATATTCAATTGGTACATATTGAAGTACACACTGTGCTCTGTGAATATGTCGCATGTTCAATTGGTGACATATCGAAAGTACACACTGTGCTCTATGAATATGTCGCATTTTCAATTGGTACACGTCGAAGTACACACTGTGCTTTGCGAGTATGTCGCATATTCAATTGGTACGTATCGAAGTACAAACTGTACTCTGTGAGTATGTCGCATATTCAATTGGTGTCATATCGAATTACACGGTGCTCTATGAATATGTCGCATATTCAATTGGTACGTATCGAAGTACGAACTGTACTCTGTGAGTATGTCGCATATTCAATTGGTACATATTGAAGTACACACTGTGCTCTGTGAATATGTCGCATATTCAATTGGTACGTATCGAAGTACGAACTGTACTCTGTGAATATGTCGCATATTGAATTGGTACATATTGAAGTACACACTGTGCTTTGCGAGTATGTCGCATATTCAATTGGTGACATATCGAAGTACGCACTGTGCTCTGTGGATATGTCGCATATTCAATTGGTACATATCGAAGTACACACTGTGCTCTTTGAATATGTCGCATATTCAATTGGTACGTATCGAAGTACAAACTGTACTCTGTGAGTATGTCGCATATTTAATTGGTACGTAACAAACTGTACTCTGCGAGTATGTCGCATATGCAATTGGTACATATCGAGGTACACACTGAGCTCTGCGACCATATCGCATATGCACTGCTAGGACAGCTAGAACTCGCACGAGCTTTCAGCTTTAGGGTTTAGGGTTTTGGCCTACCCTAGTCACACATAGCAAGTTACTATTTATAGTTTGGGGTTTTAAGGCTTTAGGGCTTAGAACCTCTGTCAACACATAACTCGTTCCCCACCTGACGCACTAGATCTCATGGCCCCTAACTCAACTGTCATATACACAGTATGTACAAACGTACTTTTTGAATGGCCACTGTATATACTTGGAGTCCACCTGTTAAATAACTATATACACATAGCAACCACAAACTACATACCATATAACTTACACACACAGTACAACCACCACCCATTCTATGTACACAATATAACTACAATAATACAACACGAATAAACATTCGAGACACGGCAGTCAAAGGTAGGCCTCGCTTTCCCAACAGTGCAACCGACATTACATACTCTCCGCCCACCCACCCCCCTCTCTCAACCACCAATCCACCTCTGTCACACGCACGTAATCTCGGCCACCAATACATGCCCCTATAATATCCTCGATCAATCACAATCACACTTTATCATCACACCTCTCTCAACCACCAATCATCTCCTATCACATACTCTCGACTGCCAGTCACTTCTCTATCGCACTCTCGGCTGCCAGTCCACTTTCTATTACGCCTCTCTTCGACGGCATCTACTCTCATATGTCACTCTTTCACCGCCAACTTTCCTGCCTCTTTATCGCATCGCCTCTCGGTAATTCAGTCACTTTATTACGTCGTCTCTCGACCGCCAGTTCACTTTATGTCGCCTCTTCTTCTACTAATCTATCACTTTATTACACACTCTTCAATTGCAATCTACTTTAGTATCATGTCCTCTTCTCAATCGACTAATCTACTCCTTGATCACACTTTTCTTCAATCTACTAATTCCACTTCTTTATCACACCCTCTCGGCCGCCAATCCACTTCTATCGCCTCTCGAAACCACTCAGTCACTGTCACATCTCTCCCTCTCAACCGCCAATCCACTCTATCACGCCCTCTCAACCACCAATCCACCCTATCACATCTCTCAGCTCAGCCGCCAATCACCCCTATCACACCCCTCTCAACCACCAATCCACTCCCTATCGCAGGGGACCAATGAAGAGGTGCGTGCGCTGCAGTTGTATCGCCGATTGCGAGTGGATGATAAGGTAGCCACCTTCAACACACAGCTCCAGAGCATTGACCCTGAAGACACTCTATTGCTGTTCAAAACCCACGAACGGTACGGCACACAACTCTTTGTGGGGGGCTGTGTGCATGTCTGTGTGTTGTTGTGTTTTAGTGCTAATGGGTCTCGTGGTTTAGATTGTGTTGGTAACTGTATGTGAGTGTGCTGTTTGCATGTCTGTGTGTTGTTTTCGTTGTGTATTATAGTGCTAATAGGTTTCATTGTGTAGAGTATGCTTCTTAGCTCTCTGTGATTTTGCGGTATGCATGTCTGTGTATTGTTGTGTTGTGGTGCTAAAATGTCTCATTGTGAAAAGTGCATTTGATAGCTGTCTGTGAGTGTTCGAGTGTACATGTCTGTGTATATTTGTGCTGTAGTGCTAATAGGTTTCATTGTGTGCAGAGTATGCTTCTTAGCTGTCTGTGATTTTTGCGGTATGCATGTCTGTGTATTGTTGTGTTGTGGTGCTAAAATGTCTCATTGTGAAGAGTGCGTTTGATAGCTGTCTGTGAGTGTTCGAGTGTACATGTCTGTGTAAATTTGTGCTGTAGTGCTAATTGGTCTCATTGTGAAGAGTGTGTTTGATAGCTGTCGTTGAGTGTGCGAGTGTACATGTCTGTGTATATTTCTGCTGTAGTGCTAATAGGTTTCATTGTGTAGAGTATGCTTCTTAGCTGTCTGTGATTTTGCGGTATGCATGTCTGTGTATTGTTGTGTTGTGGTGCTAAAATGTCTCATTGTGAAGAGTGCGTTTGATAGCTGTCTGTGAGTGTTCGAGTGTACATGTCTGTGTATATTTCTGCTGTGGTGCTAATGGGTCTCATTGTGAAGAGTGCGTTTGATAACTGTCTGTGAGTGTTCGAGTGTACATGCCTGTGTATATTTGTGCTGTAGTGCTAATAGGTTTCATTGTGTAGAGTATGCTTCTTAGCTGTCTGTGATTTTGCGGTATGCATGTCTGTGTATTGTTGTGTTGTGGTGCTAAAAAATGTCTCATTGTGAAGAGTGCGTTTGATAGCTGTCTGTGAGTGTTCGAGTGTACATGTCTGTGTAAATTTGTGCTGTAGTGCTAATTGGTCTCATTGTGAAGAGTGTGTTTGATAGCTGTCGTTGAGTGTGCGAGTGTACATGTCTGTGTATATTTCTGCTGTGGTGCTATTGGGTCTCATTGTGAAGAGTGCGTTTGATAGCTGTCTGTGATTTTGCGGTATGCATGTCTGTGTATTGTTGTGTTGTGGTGCTAAAATGTCCCATTGTGAAGAGTGCGTTTGATAGCTGTCTGTGAGTGTACGAGTGTACATGTCTGTGTATATTTGTGCTGTAGTGCCAATGTGTCTCATTGTGTAGAGTATGCTTCTTAGCTGTCAATGATTTTGCGGTATGCATGTCTGTGTATATATGTGCTGTAGTGCTAATGGGTCTTATTGTGAAGAGTGCGTTTGATAGCTGTTTGTGAGTGCGCGAGTGTATATGTCTGTGTATATTTGTGCTGTAGTGCTATTGTGTCTCATTGTGAAGAGTGTATTTGATAGCTGTCTTCGAGTGTGCGAGTGTACATGTCTGTGTATATTTGTGCTGTAGTGCTAATGGGACTCATTTCTTTGAGTGCGTTTGATAGCTGTCTGTGCGTGTGATGTGTGCATGTGTTGTTGTACGATCTCATCTGTACAACCGCATCGTAACTACCATTATATCACATATACCACCCCTGCGAGATGTCGTACGTATATCTGTGTTCACTTCTGCCGGTAGACTTGTGCCCCCTTCTATATATTTTAGGGTTTAGAGTTTTAGGGTTAGGGTCTGTTATAAGTGCTCTCTACAAGTGTACAGTATACGTCTCTTTGTAATTGATGTGCATATGAGTGTGTGTTAATACACTGTCCATGTTCCTTCGTGTGCTTGTCTTCCCTGATCCTCGTTCTAGTATTGTGTGCATAAAAGCGCCGGGTAACATCCATTACACACGCCCTTAGAGACGCATGCCTTAGCAGCACCGTGAGTGTATAATTCATGTGTTTATAACTTTTATACTCCAAAGTTCGGTACTATGGATCTTCGTTCTAGTACTGTGTGCATGTAAGGGACGGACCACTCCCATAACACACCCTTAGAGACACATGCCTTGGAAGCACCGTGAGCGTATACTTCATGTGTTCAAAAAAAAATTACTCCAAAGGTCGGTACTATGGATCTTCGTTCTAGTACTGTGTGCATGTAAGGGACGGACCACTCCCATAACACACCCTTAGAGGCACATGCCTTGGAAGCACCGTGAGCGTATACTTCATGTGTTCAAAAAAATTATACTCCAAAGTTCGGTACTATGGATCTTCGTTCTAGTACTATGTGCATGTAAGCGACGGGCCACCCCCATATCTCACACCCTTAGAGACCCATGCCTTAGAAGTACCGTGAGCGTATACTTCATGTGTTCATACCTTTTATACTCTAAAGTTCGGTACTAGTGTGCGGCTGGTATGGTTGTAGTATATGTGATATCGGAATGTCGTGATTTCCAGCGTTAAACAAACAAGTTGGGTGGAGCACGGTTACATAGGTCTCATTGCGTACGGCTATCACTACAGTGATGATGGCATCCGGTCACAGAGTGTATGTGGTATGTGTGTCTACGGCGTGGCTGTGGTATTCGGGTACGGCTCATTGGTTTGCGCGGTTCGTAGGAGTGGTGGCTGTCAGTGCACAAGTACAACAGAGAAGGACAAACATACATGCAAAGTGACATGCAGCATGTCACACACCCCATCTGACACCACTCTCTTCACTTCCTCCGCCGTCTCATTGCTGTGTAGGTACGGTGACATGCTGGCTAGCATGGACGATGACGAGCACAAGGAGAACGCTCTGGAGCACTACAGCACAGCCATTGCGCTGCTGAAGGCAATGGACTCCAAATGGCTGTCAGAAGACGAGCGCCTGTCGCATCTGCACGACATGTACACAAGTGCTATCATGACTCACTGCGAATTGGAGGTGCGTACGTGAACTTGTGAGGGGGTAGTATACGTTGGAACATGAACGTGTGAGTGGATTTGACTCATTGCAACGTGAATGTGTGAGGTGGTTTAATTCACTGCCACGTGAACGTGTGAGCACTGTTGGATCGCTGTGAATAGCCAAGTACTCACGATACGTTGTGTCTCGTGAGTGTTTCTGCACTTCTTTTGGACTTAATACTGTCACTCGTATTTTGTTAATATTAAAATTTTATGATATTGACACGCTGCAGCAATATGTGGAGGGGCTCATGCTGCTGCAAAAAAACAAAGCGCTGCAGAAGGGACGGCCGGCGGAGGCGTCCGTGTATTTGTTTGAAGCAACGCTCCTTCAACACGTAAGTAGACCTGCACTTGTGTATATATGTGTATATATATAACGCTCCTTCAACATGTAAGTGGTCCTACTCTTGCGTACTTCACTTGCGCACATCCCACGGTGGACTGTCGTGCTCTCGCATTCAGATGAGAATGCGATCAGGGTTCAGTAGAGCCTAACCTCTAAACCGCAAACCCTAAACCACAGACCCTTAACCCTAAACCACAACCCTTGAACCCTAAACCTTAAACACCGTTTATTAATTGCATATGAGCCTGTCATACTACTAGGCGTGAGGGGCGGTGAAGTGCTATGTGGCAGACAGTACGGATCAGTGCGACAACAGACTGTCAGGCTCAGTTGAAAATCAGGAGAGAAATCTTGTGTGTGGGAAATAGGAAAAAAAGTGCCAAATATGTGGACAGTTGAAACATATATACCATTATTTGTATTGTGGAGGAGAAGGTACCCCTATGTGGATGAACCCGCCTAAACCCCTAAACCCTACAACCCTAAGAGATAAGTGCCTGGTTGTTGCCGATTGAGCATATGACCCGCGAATTGGCCTCTTATAATCTATCCTTTGCACCACAAAACGGTCCAACAAATGCATCGCAACACACCTCACCGCCTCTCAGCCACGCCGTGGTCTCATGTACTGTATCTTCGGTATCACAGAACGATCCCACACACTCGTCGCAATTGTCTCTGGAGAAGATTGCCCAGTCCAGGCAGCGTGCCATGGAGCTGGCAAAGGAGTACGATATCGAGGTGGGTGCGTCGTCTGGATGTGATAGACATAGTTCGGGTGTGGTACATTGCATGCGTGGTTTATGTTGTGTGTCTCTGTGCTTATGGTTTGACATATTAGTGCATGAGGTCCGGTTGTGCATGATTGTATGTGCACATGCTGCACAGACAGTTGCAACTGGTAGTATGTATCCGTATACATCATTTTTACATGTGTGTGGTATGCATAGATGATTGCTGGGTGGAAAGAACAGACAAGTCCATGGAGTGGTATCGTACGAAAGTAAATGGGAGATCGATTGTGAACCTATAACTACATAGTTATTCATTTACACATTGAAACAGTGCGATTCTAGAGCATCTCTACGTCTATGAACTTGTCTGTATGACCAGTAAATGGCGTTGGCAGCATCCTCAAAGCCTTGTTTACCTACAGAACGACTCACCATGTATAGTGGATGGGTTGTGTGATGTAGACGTGCACATGATATGCACAACACAATCATCAGTACGTCCACCCCATACACACGACATGAACCCGACAGATAGTAGATACACGTGCGGCATGTACGTGTTGATAGCCATATCAGAGGCGAATGGAGATAGACCGCCACATAAGCACTCGAACAAAGATAAAGGCCCCATTATTGGCCGACCTTGCAGTGTCTTTGGCGTACTGGTAGCTGTATCTGTCCACATCTCACTTTGCCTCGTAGTCCGTGGGAGAGCAGTCGTGCTGCCACATTGGCTTGTGTGTCCATTCGGTGAACTTGTGACCATACGCCATAGCACAGTAAGCCATGTGTCGTTGATGGTGCTAGTCACTCTACTTGTTTTGGGGGGGTTCTGTTTGTAATCCTAATCTAGCCCCCTTTTTTTCGGTTTTCTGGCCTTTTTTTCGGGGTGGCTGGCCAATATTTCGATTTGTTATGTCGTGTTGCGCTCACCTATGGTAGAAGTTTACAGCCACACATGCGCCGTAGCTTACAAATCAAATCTTACGTCTGATTCTATTTTTATCTTCTTACCTTGACTCTGCTGTGTACTGTAGGAGGAGATGGAGGATCCGATGTTTGACACTGCAAGCAATGAAATAAACGTAGGTGACCCTTGCGAATCACGCTATAGCCTATATGTTGATGTATGGGATCCTATACAGACAACCACATATGCATCTCGTTTGCTGTGGTTCTGTTCGTGTACGTCGTGAAATAAAGGCGTTAGTACTCTCAGACAGTGATCAATTGCACTAGAAGCTAAGCGTCTTGTCGTTTCCAAAGTTACGTTTATCTCGATCCACACGTCAGTCTTTGATTATCACACAATCGTAAGCATCTGGCCACACACCACCACCACTCACTCTCTCACTCTCTCACTCAGTCTCTACGCCATCAGTTGACACGCACTGTCCCATTGCATGTATCACCTCACAGGGCTTTGAATCAATTGCCGAAGACTCGGACCCAGACGAAAGTTTGGGCGGCGATGAAGTCAGTGAGAAGATCAAGGTACTGTGTGTTGGGTTATTCATAGATTATCAACATATACAGCCATAGACGTGTGTGCGACTGATAGACAGTGCTATCAGTGCTCGATAACAATGGTAGTAGTAGTGTGTCGGATGCGTAAACTGTATCTGGCAGTGTGTTGGTCGTATACAGCATGTGCATTGCCAATGAACCACGTAATCTATGAATGAGTGGTGTGTTCTATGAGCACGTGGCACGTTGTGTGAACAATCCATAGTATTAGTATTCTATGAACTAATTGTAATATCAGAGCAATTCATAGTATTAGTATTCTATGAACTAATTATATTATCAGAGCAATTCATAGTATTAACACTTATAGTGTCGGTGTGTTCTGTACATAACAGGAGGCACGCCAAACGGCTGCGAGAGAGAGAGCGCTTATCAACAGAGTCAACAAACGCAATGACAAGGGCGAGGTAAGTACCTGGCATCTAAGTATCCGTTTAAGTTCAAAATTTCTATTGGAATGCATCTAAGTAATCGTGAAAGTCCTCAATTTCTAATGGAATGCATCTAAGTGACCGTTAAAGTCCTCAATTTCTATTGGAATGCATCTAAGTATCCGTTAACGTCCTCAATTTCTATTGGAATGCATCTAAGTATTCGTTAACGTCCTCAATTTCTATTGGAATCTATCTTTGTATCCGTTAACTTCCTCAATTTCTATGGGAATGCATCTAAGTATCCGTGAAAGTTCTCAATTTCTATTGGTATGCATCTAAGTATCCGTTCAATTTCGGTGCGCAATTTCTATTGGGAGACTGGTATATCCCTAACATGTCTGTGTTTGAATTATACTTGGTCACGTGCGAGATATACGTTCTCTGGCGGGTGGGGCTTGTGTTCTTGAGGTTGTACCATCTCCAGTTGCTAGAGCAGGCTGTGTGCAGATATGAGCATGTGTCCAAAGTCCGATGCCGGCGTTTATCAAATAAATGCTTGTAACTGTATCCGTACACAAATACAATCTTAGCACACGTCAACCAACACGCACCTTACAACCGTTTCCGTACACATATATAATCCTAGCACACCTCAACGAACACGCACCTTACAACCGTATACGCACACATATATAATCGTACACACCTCGACCAACACGCACCTTACAACCGTTTCCGTACACATATATAACCCTAGCACACCTCAACGAACACGCACCTTACAACCGTATACGCACACATATATAATCGTAGCACACCTCAACCAACACGCACCTTACAACCGTTTCCGTACACATATATAACCCTAGCACACCTCTACCAACACGCACCTTACAACCGTATACGCACACATATATAATCGTAGCACTCCTCAACCAACACGCACCTTACAACCGTATACGCACACATATATAATCGTAGTACTCCTCAACCAACACGCACAGACCGCGCTACACTCGGCCGTCATCAGTGGAGACAGAGCTAAGGTGGTGCAGCAGTTGGGTTGGGGGGCGAAGGTGGTGACGTACGACTTTATGGGCTGGACTCCCATCCACGAGGCAGCGAACCACGGCCATGTGGAGATACTGAGCCTGTTGCTGGAGACGCCTGGGTATGTGCATGATGCTGCGACGTCTACAGGAGAGTCTAGGTAGTGTGTTTGTGCATGATGCTTAGACGTCTACAGGAGAGTGTAGAGGGTGTCTTTGCTCGGTTTATGGGTCCCGGCAGACGGGAACGGTCTGTGTGTATTTGTGTATATGTGTGTAGCGTAGGTTAAGGGGGGGATTCTGTACATAGATGGTGTGTGGGCAGATGGAGAGAGTGTCAACCACCACACTCAACCGTGTACAGTACCTATCTGATACCCGCACTCTACTACCACTCCAAACTCCACAATACGATTCTATTGTCTGGCACAAACTTTCACCCATACGACACAATCCCACGCACATGTGACACAAACTTACACTCATATGACACAATCCTACACGTGTCTGATAAACCAACCGCTCACTTAAACTCGGTACCTACCCCCCTAAACCCTACAACCCTACAACCAGTTGCACGTTGGCCGCAGTCAACGCTCCAAACAACGAGGGCGTCACGCCGTTGCACGACGCTGCCATGAATGGGGTACTGATCTCTGTGTCTATGTGTGTTGGTTGTTGCCTGTGTGTTGTTGTCTGTGCATGTGTGTTCATTTATCTCTGTGTCTGTGTGTGTTGATTGTTGTCTGAATCTTCACTGTGCGTGTGTGTTCAATTGTCTCTGTGTCTGTGTGTGTTGGTTGTTGTCTGTGTCTTCTCTATGCGTGTGTGTTCATTTATCTCTATGTCTGTGTGTGTTGGTTGTTGTGTGTTGGTTGTTGTCTGTGTGTCCATTTGTCTCTGTGTCTGTGTCTGTTGATTGTTATCTTTGTCTCTTCTGTACATGTGTGTTCATCTGCCTCTGTGTCTGTGTGTGTTGGTTGTTGTGTGTTGGTTGTTGTCTGTGTCTTCTGTGCACACGTGTTCATCTGTCTCTGCGTCTATGTGTGTTGGTTGTTTTCTCTGTCTTCTCTGTACATGTGTGTTCGTTTGTCTTTGCGTCTGTCTGTGTTGGTTGTTTTCTCTGTCTGTTGTTGTTCATTGGTATGTCTGTCTATGTGTGATACAAATCATTTGACATTCGGAAGAAGACCCTCTAAACGCTGTGTGACTGTGATAGGGGTCCATGCATGTTGCGACAAACTCGGCAAAGCCTTTGAGACGACTTTTCACTATTCGTTTCAATCGACGGTGTATTTTCCTGTGCACAACCTGTGGTACATGCATGGGCTCAGAAAGCGTGGTATGATATGCAAACACCACGAGGACCATAAGATACATTGAGTCATCTGGTGCTATATATATATATATATATATATATATCTGTGTGTGTGTGTGTGTGTGTGTGTGTGTGTGTGTGTGTGTGTGTATGTATATATATATATATATATATATATATATATGATGATGATGATATATTATATTATATATATATATATATATATATATTATATATATATATATATATATATATATATATTATAATGTGATGATGATGCGTGTGTGCGTGCGTTATGATGCATATATATGTATATAATATGTATATATATGTATATATATATATATATAATATATAATATAACATGTATATATAATGATATGTATGTGTGATGTATGATGTATGTGTGTGTGATGTATGATATTAGTATATGTATATATATATTATATATATATATATATATATATATATATATATATATATATATATATATATATATATATATGTATATATATATATGTATATATATATATATATATATATATATATAACAACACATTTCTATATATATATATATATATATATATAATATATGTAATCTGTATGTATGCATGCATGTATGTACGTATGTATGTATGTATGTACACGAAATGTACAGACCATTCCCATACAGAATATGGTGATGACTGCACAGGCACCCCTTTTATGCACAGGCAACTGCCACACGTTTGGCCGCACAGTTGCACATTTATATGGACTGAGTGTATATCAAGTAGTATTCAATATGTATAACCGTAGCCTATCATGTACAATCCATCAAGTGTATTGAACCCTGGTTGTCAGTCAGGGTTGCATCCTTTCTCGTACCTACAGGCTTTTGTGTGGGAGAGGCATTTGTACAGCTCCCCGTTTCTGCTTGGCAGAGCGCTGCCGATGCACTTTTTACATCTTACCCGCCCACATTATCTACCACCTATATCCCAGTATATATGACATCTCTACCAGTAGACATTAAACTGACAGATCTATATTATCTACCACCTATATCCCAAACATATGGTATCTCCACCCCCAGTAGACAATACACTGACACAGATCTATTTTATCTACCACCTATATCCCAGTAAATATGGTATCTCCACCCCCAGTAGACAATACACTGACACAGATCTATATTATCTACCACCTATATCCCAGTATATATGATATCTCTACCCCCAGTAGACATCACACTGACACAGATCGAGGAGGATTATCTATCATCTGTAGTATCTGCCACACCCATTGATTCATTGAACGTTTTGCCCGCAAACGCACCAGTACGACGAATGCGTTCGGCTATTGCTGGATGCCGGAGCAACCAGAAGTCTAGAACACTTGGACCGGAAGAAGCAGCGACCACTGGTAAGCGTGTACGACTTTTGTTGAGCCGCAGCTTGATAGCTTATTCGGTTGAATAGGTGATGCGCATGTACGGATTTTGTTGAACCGCAGCTTGATAGCTTATTCGGTTGTATAGGGGATGAGCGTGAGCCTACCCGTGTTTCCGGCTATAGCATTTTTTTCCTGGTGTGCAAATGCAGATAAATCTAGCACTCAAGACTCCTGTGTGAACGTTTGCATGCATTTGAACGTCTACCGTCGTCGCGCTTGTGCCTTATCTGTTCATCTACCTACCCTGGTTTTTATAAAACCCTAAAACCCTAAACCTTAGCAACATATCCGCCTGCTTACCTGCATACCTGCATACCCTATATCGTGCACATACTGACGATGATCCGATACCTCTGATACGTCTCATGCTACACACCAACTAGTGCACATACTGAAGATGATCCGATTCATCTGATACGTCTCATGCTACACCATCCCTTGCACTGCCCAGGATGTGGCCATTGACGGGTGCAAACAAGTGCTTGAAGAAGCCATGATAGCCGAAGGCTTGCGCCTGGATACAATCGAGATCATTAGGCCCGAATCACCCGAGAAACTGGTGCAGGACATCCCGTTGCCAATGGAAACCGCACAAGCCCTTCGAGCCCCGAAACGGGGCACGGCCCACTTCCTGGATATGAAAGAACGGATTGAAGAACAATACACAAAGTATGCGTGGGATTTTTGGGAACCAACGCATGTTGGTGGCTGTCGTGGATGACATGTGACATGTACACAACGTATGAGTGCGATGTGTGGGGGAGTACCTTAATTATTATTTGCTGCTGTGTCTATTGTGTTGTATTGTGTGTAGCATTTCCTGGACGGGAACGAACGAATTGAGGATTAGTACACAGCGTAAGCGTGGCTGTGTGTGGGATCAAAGCATGCGCGTGGCTGTGTGTGAGATCAAAGTATACACGTGGCTGTGGTGTCACGTGTGTTTGTGTGTGTGTGTGTGTGTGTGTGTGTGTAGGAGTTGATGACATGTGAGATGTGTCTGTAGGGGCAGGTGTTGGTCAGCTGAGTCGGTGTGCCTGCGCAGTGCCTGGCTGCTCTCTGCGGCGTCTGTTAGAATGGGTGTGCACTACAGTGCATATGCGGCCGCAATCACGAACCTCCTCACTGTAGTACGTAGACTGTGTAGACTGTGACCATGCGAGACGTTGTGTGTGTGCCTGTTAGACGTTTATGTAGACAGGGCTATACCATGTTCATATGCCAAAGCGCTTGTCCATACTACGCACCTGTAGATTGGAACTTTGCCATATGAATACGATTAGGGCTATTCTTTCTTACCGAGTGCTACTACATGGGAGTTCTGGCCGAAATACCGCCACTCAAATGTTCTGTTTGCCTAAGCTGTTACATGCACGTATGACACATCACTCGAATATATCTCCACACTCTCGCTTCCCATGCACGTATGACACTTCACTCGAATATATCTTCACACTCTCGCTGCCCGTTGCAGTCCTCTTTCCACCAATTCTCTCACGAGGTTACAGAGAGCTGATGCTGTGGAGTTTTAGTATGTGCTGTTGTTTTGAGTGTATATGTATGGCCCTCGAATGCTTTCTTCACAACGTACATTGAGGTATATATGAATACACATAGCTTATATATATATATATATATATACGTAGATAGATAGATATATCGGATACATGCACATACATATACTTACATGAACATACGTAGATAGCTTCACACGTTTTTGTACTTATATATGCCACCGCGTTCTCTGGGCCAACGCGATTAACAGACGAGCTCAGATGAAGAGCGCTAATGGTGTGGACGTGACCAGTGAATCAGAAGAGGAAGGTCTAACAGATGAATTGGACGACGAAAGGAATGCCAACCTCACAGACAGCAGTGACAGTGATAGGTGTGCTATATAAACAGTGACAATATATATATATATATATATATTCGCGTTTGTACGTGTGTGTATGTGTTTGTTCGTATATATATATATATAGTTGTACGTGTGTGTATATGTTTGTTCGTATATATATATATATATATATATATATACATTTACGCGCGTGTGTGTGTATATGTTTGTTCGTATATATATATATATATATATATATATATACGTGTGTGTGTGTGTGTGTGTGTGTGTGAGTGCAAATTGCCTTGTACTGGAGTAAAGTGACCGAAATGCTCATATACATTCCTCCCAAACAAAATCCACCGCTGCATATTACACCCCTTGTCCGTCTATCCTTACGCTCTATTACCAAACTGACACAGATTCGCAGTGACAAACGATCTCTCAGACGATGCACTGAGTGACGCCGACCCAATGGCTGGCGCAGCCCATGCCCTGACCACTCGCAGCCCCAATGTGCAACTGCACGCCCCCAGAATGGACGGATTTGACTCATTCTCTGACGACGATGATGTGTTGATGGGTGTCAGTAGATCTGAGGTAGGGTTTGGTATGGGTTGGGTATGCTATGCTAAGCTATGCTAATGCTACAACTATGTTAAGGTCAGGTGTGGTGTGTACGCTTTTCGTTGAGTTGACAGCTTCTTCTGTTGGTGTTATTACTATATCACTGCATTTCTCTGTGCAGTATGAGTCTTTTTTAAAAGCCAAGGTCGGCTGCTGAACGACATCCTTGATGCGCTATGCTTGTGGCCCTCGGTCTACCTGTTGTAAACGTTTATATTTTTCATACTCACTATCTTCACACCCAGGCCAAAGAAGGACAATCTGAGGTGTGTAGCATTGCACTGATATTGTTCATCTTTCAGTCTCTGAAACAAAGAGAAGACATCCTCAGCTACAATATGTGTTCATTCGGTCTCGTGACTTGATAGTGAGCTATCACCCCTTCCCGATTATTCAGTCAAACCGCTTCAGTATGATCTTGTCCCGTCTTACCACTCCAGTATAAGCTTATCTCGTCCTACCACTCCAGAATAATCTTATCCCGTCTTACCACTCCAGTATAAGCTTACCTCATCTCATCACTCTAGTATAATTTTATCCTGTCTTACCACTCCAGTATAATCTTATCCCGTCTTACCACTCCAGTATAAGCTTATCTCATCTCATCACTCTAGTATAATTTTATCCTGTCTTACCACTCCAGTATAATCTTATCCCGTCTTACCACTCCAGAATAATCTTGTCCCATCTTACCACTCTAGTATAAGCTTATTCCGGGCGAATTGTCACTCCCTATCTCATCAGCAGCACATCAACCCTCTGCGAGTGCACGTGGAAGGCTCAGACTCAGGCGCAGGCGCAAACAGCGCACACTCGGGCACGC
>LUCW03000065.1:85000-97500 GCA_001586965.3 Sphaeroforma sirkka | reverse complement strand
CGGTCTCTCATGTCCTTGATTTTGTTTTTGTTTTTTGTATGTATATTGTATACTCGCTATCCACACCATGTTTTGTTCACAGCCCGTCGCTGTTGATCTGATTATACCGACAGATACCTATGTTCTCATAAACTAAGCTCTGCATATGCTGCAACGTACACATATACACATATACATTGTGCTCATATCTCGATACTACATCCTCCTATACGCTCATGCATCAGCGGATAGCCCACCCGCACACACCACACTGGCCATCGCCCATACGCCGCTGTGTCATCATTTGGTGGCAGTGGAGTACTCACAGACATATGAGCGGTATCTCCACGCGCCTGTGCACAATGCCATGCAGCTGGTATGTAGTGTGGGTGGTTCACTGTCGTTTGAGGGATTGTTTGCACGGGTTGTGCTTGTGTTACTGTTGTTGTATAGCGTGTTGTGGCACTCGTCTGGAATGGCCGCACAGGGTGTTGGGCTTTAGTATAGTGGTGTGCATGTACTGCCACGTATATACTGACTGGACGTATTCGTTGCTTGATATTACCATATCCTGTGTGACTATCCGAGATCGCTCCGAACCTCTTCAATGAGACCAGAGTGCCGGGTGTGTGGTCCGTCTCATACTGTGCTGTACAGAGCGACACTACTTTGTAATCAAACACATTTATCTGCTGATTGAAGGTGAATAGCCCTGGCGTACGTCTAATGTGCCATATCAAGTCCATGTGCACCCCCTGTGTCCTCACGCTACAGCGACTACGTATTCTGGCCCACGCACATAGTTGGGCGACGAATATCTCATCTACACACTCTCTACAGACAGGTCCTCTGGTGTTAATAGAAGGCTCGATACGTTCATCCACACGCTCACGGCCATGCACACACAGACACATGCGCGCGCGTATACCTGATGTGCTGATATTTTGATGGGCCATAAAGCACACAAATGCACACCGTGCGCACACACGCCCGCTACGCCAGCTGTACCGAACATATTTTTCTCTCTCTCTCCAACCCAATCAACTCATGCTCAACCTAGAACGAAGGTGTGGAAGGGCCCCATCCGAGCGGACGCGTCGCTGAGGTGCAGCGGCAGCAGCGCAGTGACTTTGTTGAGTCCCGGCGGTATCTCGAGCGCTATCTGCAGCTGACAATACTCGTGCGATGCATGACACACGTGCGACACCTGTCACGTGTCAACCTGTCACACACCATGATCGATGACACGGGCGTGCAAGTGCTCGTGAGTGGCCTGGGTGTGGGCAGTGCGTTTACTCACGTGCAGCTGAGGGGCAACTTGATCACCGCTACAGGGGTGGAGTTTCTATCGCAGACCTTGTATGTAGTTATGCCTAAATATAGTAGGCTGGGTGTGTTGCAGGCCCGAGTTTATGAATGTCTCGGGTTTTTCTCTAGGGAGTAGGTGCATGGGAACGGTGTAGTGGCCCTCTGTTACTAGGGACTAGGTGCATAAGAATGGTCTTATGCTGCTCAGTTGCTAGGGACTAAATGCATAAGAATGGTCTATTGCTACTCTGTTGCCAGTTACTAGGTGCATAAGAATGGTCTATTGCTACTCTGTTGCCAGTTACTAGTTGCATAAGAATGGTCTATTGCTACTCTGTTGCTAGGGACTAGGTGCATAAGAATGGTCTAATTCTGCTCTGTTGCTAGTCTGTTGCTAGGGACTAGGTGCATAAGAATAGTCTAATGCTGCTCTGTTGCTAGGGACTAGGTGCATAAGAATAGTCTAATGCTACTCAGTTGCTAGGGACTAGGTGCATAAGAATGGTCTAGTGCTGCTCTGTTGCTAGGGACCAGGTGCATTGGGAATGGTGTACTAGTGCTCTGTTGCTAGTGTGTATCACTCTCAGACCTAGGTGCGTAGTTGTCTTGTTATGGGTTGGTTATTCTATAGCGGCTGGTAGCATCTGTGCTACAACATATGTCGGCCCTGTATCAGTATGGTTACTATACACCATTGGTGTTATCCATTGCAGTGATCAGAGTGCATCTGAGTTTGCAATCTATTCCAACGCCCTGTCATAGATCTGTAGAGACCTGACCCCTCCCACAAGACCCATGTGCTGAGTGGTCAGTACGCTGCTGTACTCCCTTGCACTTACACATAACCATCCACACCCCGCCGCCGCTGCTTACGCCGATGGGTCTACCTCATACGGTTGTCCGTGCTACTGTAGTACTATGATATTGACTATGGAGTTTCGAGATTTAGGGTTTTGAAATTTGGTTTAAGGTTTCGGGTTTGATTGAGTAAGCTGACACATCTGCGTACACAGCCAACTGTACGGCACTGCACTAACATTGCTATCTACTCGTCAATTGGTGAACCACCACGGGACTTGGGTACCACGATCGGTCCTTTTAAATACCTCTTCACGCAATCGATTGCACTCCACAATAACCATCTACGCCGACGTATATCCTGACTATGCACATACCTCTACAAGATACATAGCGTACACTTACGCCGATGTATATACCTGATGTATATGCCTACCTACAATACCTTACTTTGACCTGTATTGATGCACATACCCCTACATGATACATAGCTTTCAGTTACGCCTATAGTGTATGCCTACCTACAATGCCTTGCTTTTACCTGTGCAAATACACATACCTCTGCAAGATACATAGCTTTCAGTTACGCCTATAGTATATGCCTACCCACAATGCCTTACTTTGACCTGTGTTGATGCACATACCTCTACATGATACATAGCTTTCAGTTACGTCTATAGTATATACCCGAGTTCAATTCCTTGCTTTTACCTGTGCAAATACACATACCTCTACAAGATACATAGCTTACACTTACGCCGATGTATATACCTGATGTATATGCCTACCTACAATACCTTACTTTGACCTGTATTGATGCACATACCCCTACATGATACACATAGCTTTCAGTTACGCCTATAGTGTATGCCTACCTACATGCCTTGCTTTTTTACCTGTGCAAATACACATACCTCTGCAAGATACATAGCTTTCAGTTACGCCTATAGTATATGCCTACCCACAATGCCTTACTTTGACCTGTGTTGATGCACATACCTCTACATGATACATAGCTTTCAGTTACGTCTATGGTATATACCTGAGTTCAATTCCTTGCTTTTACCTGTGCAAATACACATACCTCTGTAAGATACATAGCTTATACTTACGCTTATGTGCATGCCTAATGTATATGCCTGCGCACCATGTCTTGCTTTCCCTCTGCTAATGTGCATACCACACAATCTATCGCACTACACTTTGCATACTCACAGGTCCAAGCTGTGTGTGCTCGACTTATCATTTAATCTGCTGACTGATTTGGCTGCGCCACACTTGGCACGGATACTCCTCACAAACAACGCTACGGTATGGTTGTTATGTCGTATGTCTGGTGTCGTTTCGCTATAAATAAAAATGTCAAACGTTTATATAGCCATTAACATTATATATGTATGTATATGTATGTATGTATGTATATGTATATATATATATATATATATATATATATATATATATATATATATATATATATATATATATATGTATGTATGTATGTATGTATATATATATATTATATTGTTATATTGTTATATTGTTATATTGTTATATTGTTATATTATTATATTATATATATATATATATAGCACAATGTATATATCATTATATTATATATATATATGTAGCATACAGTATTCTAAGTGTCGCTAGTGCCTGTATTCTTTGGTAATGCCTTTGAGGTTAGAAGTGTATTCCTATGCTATCACCAGCAATCATCTTGCTGCTAGTGAATGTTGGCGTTTGACATCCTAGTCTGTACTGCCAAGTAAAGGACTCCTGTGACAGAGTCTCCTAGATTATGTATCGAAAACCACATACGGGCACTGTGCTCCAAGCGTTCGCCGTGTATTGGTGCGACAGTACTTCTAAAGTATGAGGATGGGTTAATATCAAAAGCTTCAACACTCCAATACGTCCACGCAGGAGAGGATTTACTGTCACCCTCCTCATGGGGCACTCGGCAGACACTCGCCGATAGACAAATCGCCCACCACTCGCATGTACCATATGTAGTCTGAACGAAACTCGTTACCATCGCGTCGGTATATTATCCTGTCTCATATACTTCTATCCTCGTAACAGATCCAACGCCTTAGGCTGGACAGTAACTTCTTAAGCAACCGCACACTGTCACACCTGAGCACCCCGATGGTATCAACAGTGCGCCAATCACTGCGAGAGATTGGTCTCAGCGGCAACGCAGCGATCACTGTGGTTGCGATAGGTGTGTGTTCGATGTTGTTCCGAGAACGCGCGTCCGTACTTCTGTAGTGAAGTACTACTTTAATAAAGTACTCTTTTTTTAAGGTACTACTTTACTCATATACACATGAGCAAAGTAGTGCTTCTGTAATTTTTCAGATGCGTGTGTATGTGAGTGGGGTGTTGATGACAATGCAGCGGACAATGCTTACAGGAGGTGTATCTTGAAGAAGTACGCAAGATGTGTTCCATTTATTGCGTGTGCATAGTATATTATGTTTACACCCGAGCTTGCGAGTTAGATGCCAAGGGTTGCCATCCACTGCTGATTTTTCTTGCAGTGGAGTTGTATCTTGTCGCAGTAGACTTGCTAGGGACTCGTGAGGCTATTATAGAGGCCTTGCGGTTGCTAGGGACTCGTGAGGTTATTATAGAGGCCTTGTGGTTGCTAGGGACTCGTGAGGCTATTTTAGTGGCCTTCCGGTTGCTATTGGCTCAGTTGGACTGACATGTACGTGCTGCCGGTGCTTGTCGGTGCGTATGGTATATAGCCATGTGCACGCGCTCTCCTTAGCACTTAGGTTGATGCTTGCCGTAGTATGGCTGTTTTACCTGTTCTACTACATGTGCGCTGGTTAAGTCATAAAGCTACCCTGTTGGTACTCACATGCTAATAACCTTACCCCTATTGCATCACAGTGAAACTCATCCGGTCATTTGATGGCGGATGTCCGGTGACTGTCCTCTCAGATGGCGTTGGCTCCATTTCGCACGCCGCAGCCGTATCGCCAACTGTCGACCCTCTGAGCCACAACTCGCCAACCGACGCGTGTTCATCGCCGTCTCTCATATGTCGCACGCGTACCGCTATACCAGCCGATGTACACGTGTCTCTCAGAGGCGTGCACCTCACAGACGAGAGTCTGAGAGCTCTGATGGACGCTGTGGCATCAGGTGGGTGTGTATGTTTAGTACCATTCGGCACGGTGTGGGAAATGGTTTATCTAGGTCGTAGGCTTGTTGGTTTACTAAGTTGTTGGGTATATTCAAAGGTGCGAGTCCAGCAGTTGAGGTCTTGCTCAATATAAAAGCGCGGGCACTGCTTGGCGACTCTTTGTTCTGTGTGTTATACTTTGCCTCTGTGATTTGTTGTATGGATACTTATATAGCAGCCGTTGACCTGATCTTGGGTGTGTGTGGCGGCGCCGATTCAGCCATGTGCACTACGCACACACATTTAATGATCAGGTCAATGGCCATCGTGGGACTATGAATAGAATACCTCACAGAGGCCCAGAATACTAGCACACCCGTAAATACTATGGCGTGAAGTCACCGGTGACTGAAGTAGGACGTATGGTGATGTTTAGGACTTTATCCTGGATATGTATGCAATACATCACAAAGGCACAGAATACTAGAACACTCGTAGCTATTTTGGCATGAAGTCACCGGTGACTAAAATAGGCCATATGCCAATGTTAAGGACTTTTGTACGGCGAGTATCTAAGACATGTTTATATATATGTGCGTGTGTGTGTGTGTGTGTGTGTGTGTGTGTATCTACGACATATACTAATTCTGATATAAATGTGCAGGGTTTGTGATATGCCTCAATCTGTCGCACGCTGCTCTGCCCGGCAGTGGTCTAGCAAGTGTGCTCCAGGCAGCGGTGGTGACGTCAAGGTGAGTATGTTTGTATGTGAGCATGCTACTATACAACCCAGGAGTAGACCATTGTGTGCGGCTGTGTGTGCTAACTGTTCCGCCGTACTGGCTTACTGAATTCGGCTGGGTGTATTCTGGTACTGTGAGACTTGAGCCTTTGGACTGCAGCGTTTGTCACATGAAGCGACAATAAACTACGAGTGTTTGTACAACAAACGGTTATAGTATGCAAAGCATCCTCTTTACGGTTCCGTAGTATATGATCCATCGCGCTTTGCCTGTGTTGCCCTTTGCGAGTTGGAGTCCTAACCAGTTGATCGTACTATACACAGCCGGCTTGAGCAGCTCGATTTGTCACACCATGTCATCACCGATGCCGACATTGCACCACTCCAGTACTGTGTAAAGGCAGTGCGTGATGGGCATAGTGTGCTGACGAAATTGGATTTGTCCTTTGCGACCCGATTAGGCCCTTGTGACGGGTATGGGGTGCGACCAATTTCCGTCATTTTTGGTTCGTCTACTTTCGGGTACCTTACACTTTGGTCCTGTCTATGGACAAATGTACTGTGCATCTGCATGGCTCACTTCTTTGTGGTTGGTGCCTGTGTTCTTGAATTAAACTTGTAGTCTTCTTAATTATCTTTGTCTCGATATGCGGAACTATTTAGAAAGGACCATGTCTCTACCTTTTCGTAGACAAATCCGGCTATCCAGTTGAGCAAGACTATCAGTACTACGCGTAGATATAGCAGTTGCACACAAATTAGGAACCCCCTTGTTGTCATGGCATTGATCGGTGCTTCTTGCTTCGGCCATTCATAGCATACTTATTTTACATGTTTTACTGATAGGATTGACGAGCTTCTCATCGCCCACGACAAGCTGGCTAGCCTTGAAATATTTGCCAGGGGTATGCGAACGGGACGTCAAACAATCCCCCTACAGCCCGGAGCATGAAAGCAGGTTCCCAGAAACTTAATTCATAGTAACTTAGTAAATAAATTTAGAATATATAGTCCCGCAAAGTACTTTACAGTTCACTACCCGCCTTTTATTACGCTTACAATGTGTGCCAATTATATTTGTCATTTGTCTGGAATATCCCGTTAATGTCATCTGAGTTTCGACTCTGGTTGTGAATTCCGCAATATCTTCGGATGCGCAGGTTCGAGTCCTGCACCTGTCATAAAATTTGCAGGTTGGCCGAGTGGTCTAAGGCGTTGTGTTTAGGAAACAATCTTTTTTTTGTGGGGGGGGGGGCATGGGGGACCATATTCCATAGCCTTCTGAACTATACAGTTATAGGAGTCATATCATAGCCTTCTGAAATATACAGCTATAGGTGTCATATCATAGCCTTCTGAATTATACAGTTATTGGGGGATACCGCCTGTTTCAGTCGTTCTGAGCGTCGCATATTGTGAAATGCATATTTTTAGCTTTGTCTTAGTGAGAGGCTCTAAAGTATGCAATACTCACCTCCGTAATAGGGAATTTATTCGCAGAACTTATCAGTAATACACCTCGAAGTTTGCTGCTGTAGTCTGAAGTCAAAAAATGAACCCATTGATTACACTATCAACAAAGATTGTACCTTGACCTAATTGCTGTAATGAACCTTTTTTTATGAAAATCAACAACAATTATAATATCATGTTGCATAGCCTTTCTAAATTAGACAATATTAATTACTTCCCTATATAAACTCACTAAAAAGATCTACAACACGGGAATCGAACCCATGGCAGATGAATGGAAATCATCTATGTTACCACTACACCAGTTGGACACTTTGATTACTTTAGACAGCTTTATATATTATTCATGTTTATGTTGAGAAAATAGTTGTACATGTGATTCTCCTCGCATACCAACGTCCTAAGATTGACTATGTAGTATTTTTAATATACTTTTATTACAGCATTCTTAGCCTGAGTAATACTTGCAACTATTCCCCATTAAGTCCTCCTCTTGCTGGCAAGTCCCACGTCCTTTTCGTCCATTCCATAGGGGCGCGACCGATTCGCCTCAAAAATGGGCACCGGGAGCCTCGGGTTTCTTGGCCAAATCTGACTATTACTTGTTTGACAAGCCGCACATTGTTATAACTCCAATGATGACCAATCATTAAAAATTAGTTATATTTGCACGTATCGTGAACATTCTTAGATCCTAC
Organism: Sphaeroforma sirkka; assembly: GCA_001586965.3. Taxonomy (NCBI): domain Eukaryota; class Ichthyosporea; order Ichthyophonida; genus Sphaeroforma; species Sphaeroforma sirkka. The sequence goes on along the minus strand of LUCW03000065.1, from coordinate 89,363 downwards.
GAAATGTAGTAGCAGTCGTATAGTACAGCAGGAAATTTTAAGAATAGTATAGAACCGATCATACACATGTGTGAACGGCTGAACTCTTAGACTTCCATGAGACATTATAGTAGACTGAAACAGGATATCAGCCTTTATACACTAGAGTAGAACACTTGGATTAGTTCCTCAAAAGTAAACTAAGTGTATGGTCTACTACGACTAAGCTCTAGCCATAGATACTAGACAGCAAGTCTACAACTAAGTGTCTCGATTGATTTAAAACCCAAAAAAAAATCGATTTGACCTACTAACTTCAGAATGGTGATTGCTCCAGAGATCAACGTCATCACAATGGGTTCTTTCTACACTAACATTAGTGGCAACACTCCACGCGATGTGCTTCGAACGCCTTCGATGTATTATGAACGACGCTATCGCCCAATTTTGTCCTTTCTGTGTTAATGGATAGTAGAAAAGTTCCAGAAGGAGTATACGCGATAACCCGCGGAGGCTGAAAAAGGGAGCACATTCCTTCAATTTCTCGACCAACCGATATAAATCAAATTGATGGTAGCACTAGGATCGGAGGGAACAATCGTCGAAGTTGAACGTTAGCTGATCGCACACTATGGAAGTGCAGCATACCTCCGAAGCTGGAGCAAGACGCGGAATTGCTATAGCAGGCACGTATAAACGAGCAATTCACTACCGATGCCCGCTCCAAACGTATCTTCTCTCGGATCTAACTAAATAATGTGTACTTTCTGCGCTGTAGCATTTAGACGAACAACTCTCATCAAAGCGGATACCCACACCGATGCGTCGCGATAGAGGTGACAGTGTCCCTTGACCAAGCGGCAGATGGAAAAGGAGTCAATGAATCTCTTCGACTAGAAGCACCACCAACAATCTCTCTCAACAAACCCTGTTGATCCAGGCCTTACGGTTATGTGATAACCGTAACAGACGGATACGAGCAAGCGTACGACAACAAGTGACGGGGATGAACCCTTGTCTTCAAGCGACCCCGCCGATGCCTAAACCAAAGCAGTCTTCTACCCCTCAGCTTATTGCCGACTAATGGAGGGCACATGATGTTGGCCTTCAGCATCGTGAGTCGGACGATGCATTTTCTTTCATTTTCTAAGCGCACCCCAACTGATCTTAATATGATCGATCAATGGTTGCTCTAAAGCATTGACTTGCTAGAACACTTGCCGTTTTTCTTATGGCGAGATTTCCAGAGGTTCATGGAAGGCTTTTCCAATATTTCGATATACATGTCGGTCAGACAAGCCTTTCAGTTTATTAACCTTCTTGACTGAATGGAGCACCACCGGAGATGCAGCGAAAGGTCTGGGTTGAAGGGGGGCATATCGTCTTGGGCATCTCCAGTGACGCTGAGAAACAGGGATGTTTCGAGCATCAAACACTGTACCTTTTAGCAGCTACAACAGTCGAATTGCGGGACCCACTCATCTCAGTTTGTAGCAAATATTTACCAATCTTTGGACCAAATTGTACGAGCTCCGCATCGCTATGCGCAAGTTCATATTTACCGTTTACTATGGTATTATAAAGGAGAGGCTAGTACAAACACTCGACCTGTATATGGGGCTACGCACACTACGGCCTACTCCGCTAAAATGCTATCGGTGACTGCACTTGAGCAACACACGCTGTGACAGGAGTCCGAGGATCATGATGATCGTGACCGGCCATCAAAAGGCTGTAGCCTGAGCACGGGTTGTGGATACCAATCGGACTCCGATCATGGGTGCGGCAATGATCGCCGGCAATCAACTGGCAACCGCGGAACCTATACAGATTACCGACAACGGAAGAATAATAACAGTAACCGTTCGCTATCACATGATGCGCGTGATAACCGCCCGCAAGTAGATATATGCACTAAGTGTCATCTGCGTCACAGAGACCTACTGTGTCCTATTTGTAGTACGTGTGAACAGGTGGGTCACTATTCTACCAAATTTCCTAGCAAGACCGTAGCAGCAGCAGTCACCGTCACAACGGCAGCTAAGAGGGATACGTCAATCTTGGGTGTCGACATTCCGCGCGAGATGTGATCAGGATGAGCCGCACGTTTGCACAAACATTAAATCCCGCATCAATAGTATTCCAGCTGTATATGTTGAAGGTCTTGGCGGAGATAACAAAGCGTTACTCGCCCAGCAATTACACATGACCGTTGCTGCATGTGTTGACGGACAACGGGTCTGCGGCTCTTATCGAGATGGCTATGATCGACTTTTATGTCGCAGACTAAATGCCGAATAACTGTGTTGTCCTATTGCGGTTTGACCATCTGCAGGAAAACCTGATAGGCACGACATTGGACCGAACACAGCGATCCCCACTTTTCCAACTACAGATGCCGCGTACGAGCTACCCAGTGAAGTTTCTGGTGCAAGAAGTTATAGTCAATATTGATACGCTGCGGATGTATGAACCACAGGTACCTAAGCAACCACCAGAGTATGATTTTAAACATCCAGAGCGACTTCGAAGAATCTTGTACAAGTCACCGGAAGAATTGAAACTTCTTTATATTATCCCTATTACGAGAAACAGCATTTAACATGGGCCATCAGAAATACATAAACGATGAAATGGATAAAACTAAAGCTCAAGCAAGGAGTTCAAACCATTATAACATCTCTGCCGCACCAAAGACCCAATGCTCCAGGTGGTGGAGACGGAAAAGAAACAGAGTTTTATGCTGTCTAATTTAGAAGGCTATGTTTATGCCTCTGATAAAAAACAGAGGCAGAAGATAAGTATAGTCTATGGGTTAGTTCTATCCGTACAGTATGGAAGATTCCCCGAAAACAGCCAACTGATGCATCTGGTTACAGATGACCATCAACTAAATCAGTGTTAACAAAGTACTCTACTGCCTGCCATATATGCTTCCGCTCGAGAGGGATATGGCCGAACGCTCCAGGAACTGGGCTATACAATCGGTATGCCACCTAGCTGCCTCGTGCCAGCAAATCTTAAACCACCCAGGCTCTAGGATGTATCTTACATATATCACAGCTGGTGAGCAATTTCACCATCCACGTTGTCTCCAAGAGGGCGTGGAGAACAAACGTTGCGACATGCAACACTACATGGACGTAACATTTGCAGCAATCAAATCATTCAAAGTGTACCTTGATTTTGGGAATATAGCCTATAATCAAAGGCTCTGCCAGTCCATCTTGGCCGTGCTCAATGACCATTGGAACGACTTATTTCGGTTCGTTACGATTATTCCAGGTCCCCCGGAATAGGAACAGCTAGCTCAACATTTTGTAATTTGACTCAGCCATAAACCCCTCTACCGCAATAAACAAGCCACCGCCGCAGTGGCTACGGTACGAACAGCCCAGAAGTTTTCAGCGGATAAATACCGAACTAGTGCCCATATGATTGAGATCGAGCGCGGAATATTATACGCTTAACAAGGAGTATCGTGTTATATCCATTTTAAAATTATCAAGACATGTATCCCAACGATTGGCCGATAGAATCGCGCAGCTATGCCGTTTGAACAGAGGTCCGGTTACTCCTGTCAGTTTGCGAATGAAGACGAGGCATACACAAGCAGTCGTGCCGGCTTTCCGCGCCAGTCTCCCAGAGTAACGATATTTTGATGCGTGCAACAGTGCTTTCAGGCACTGGAATTCGATCTTAAAATGTAAAGGGTCGTGCTCGCGGTTACAATTTCACTTAGGGCGGTGAGCGCCACTTCATTGAACCTAAGCATACTATTCCTATTCATAACTCAAAAAACAACTTTAACTAACCTTAGGAAGGCCTACCGGTTTGCGAACAGCCGACTAGAACGAGACAGGCAACTTGTGAAGTGGAACGCCGAACATCAGGCGACCACCCTGTCTTAATTTACTTCGACGGCCACTACTGCCTTTTTCAGTCGCCTAATCGTGGACGAATTTGATGATAGTCCATATTTCACGACTAGGGGGACTATAATAGCAGTAATGTAGTACACCAGAACCTGGAGACAAGGAATCAGCCTGCTATGTGCTAGTCTGGAGACTATGGACCGATAGAATAGTATAGGACCGATCACATACATATGTGAACGACTAAACAATCTTGGACTAACCATACGCCATTGCAGTAGAGGGCTGGATCAAATCAGCTTTTGTACACTAGTCAAGTAGATGTGACGAAACAATGGTCTACAGAAAGCAATTTGTTCATACTAAGTATCTCAGCGAGCGAATGGTCTGAACGCCAAAATCGGGCCGATTTGAGGAATCGCCATACCCCTCCGATATCAGTACTATCGTAAATTACTAATTTTAGATGTCCTACCACAACACGCCTTCTAAGGCGCTGAATAGGAACA